>OVBA01003532.1:0-27586 GCA_900406435.1 Lepidium aucheri | reverse complement strand
TATTTCGTTAATACGTATCATCCAATTTTATTTTTCAAAAGATATATATCATTAATTTATAATAATATTAATTGCAAAATAACTAAATGAAAGAGTGCTAATTTATCTTTACATGCCTTAATATACTTGTGGTATATATATATATATATATATATATAAATAGAACATATAACTATGATGAGGAAACTCAATTATTTTCAAAGTAAAAAAATTCACTATTAAGTGAAATTAATTTTTAAAAAGTAATTCCAATACAGAATTGAAAAGACATTTGATCGGTAAATTTCCGTTGAAGTAAACATTTCTCTTGCTGAAAAAGTATTTCATTTTATCAAAAACTTTAATTATCTTTGACTTACCGTTTTAAAAGTTACAATAAATTAACATGTATTGACCAAATAATGGTATAAATAAATTTAGAAATAAAAAAACTATATTCAAATGAATTACATTTCTATAAAAATATCATAAACTATTACATAAAAGCTATATTATCAGTTATAAATCAATATTTTTTGTAAACTTTTATACTTAAACCAAATATATGAAAATTTAAATAAGCCAAAACAAAAATCAAATGAACATTATAATTAATAAAACTATATATACTTTTATAATAAATATTATAAAATAATATAATTTTGAAAATCAGAATAAATTTAAAAATTAGATATTAAAAATTAAAATTGAATAAATCTATTTCTAAATATTTTATTGCCCTATTGCGCGGGTACAAAATCTAGTTTAGTTTAATTTAATTTAAACAAAAGCTTATTTTACTACTTAAAATTTCAGTGTATCTATATATATTTAAAAAAAGTTTCTTCTATATTTTATATGTAATTGTTGCTTATTCCAAAATAACTTTACAAAATTTAAGATCGGAAAAATATCAATTTAACATTAAAATTTCTGAAAATGATTGATTAAGCATTGAATTTTAGATATGATAGATTAAATCTTCAAAAAATTTGGTGACTTTTGAAAAAATCTGTAACTTTGCGTTGACTCGACAAATTCAACTTGTCGTTAATCTCAAATTGAAATTTTCCCTAAATTTGAAAGTCAAATCAATTTAGAAAGTCTGATTCAGTTTTATCTTCCTTATGAAGAACTCCAAAGCTTTTCTTTTCAAGAATGAGTTCAAATTTGTTGGTTTGAAATATTGTTTTAATAAAATTTTAGTTAAAAAAAATAGATTATATATATATATATATAATTTTACTCAATAAATGGATTGATTTCGACTTAAATGTCCAAGTGCATGCCACTTAATTCATATAGTGTCATCTCATTATCAATAAAAATTTACTAAATTTTGTTGGAGCTATGCTAAATATTTGTGTCTTTTTATAAAAGATAATTATCTAACATAACTATATTTTCTACGGTTGAGATTGATTCTGATTGATGTTTGTTTGCAATTTTTTTATTGATTAATAAAAGGACAAAATTTACACACTTTCTTTGGCATATAAATTATTTAAATTGGTGTATGTGGTATTCAGAGCTTCGGTACATGGTAAGTTTACTAAAGACTTACACACTTATACATTTAGATATTGAATTTTATTGTCTATATTATATAGAAATTTAGTTAATGAGATGGCTAGACCCAATATTCAAAAAAAACAAATTATTGAAATTGTCCACTTTTGGGTCGAATTGATTAAATTTTCTATTCGTGTATATAAATTGCAAAACGTTGGATTATTTTATTTATTTATGTATATTTTATAGTAAGCATATTTCTAATCAATAACTTTTTATTGTCACAAAGTGGAACAATAAGATCTAATCTATATTTAAATTTCTCAAATTTCTAATAATATTATATAGATAATTGTGAATTTTTGAAATTGAATTCGAATGGGAAAAACAATGTATGACAATCAATCGTTTGATGAAATGCACTTCTCCTCCATTTCAATAATTTTATGGTTAAAAAGACGTTAAAAGAACGGAAGGTTTGATACTTAAACGTTTAAGAAGATAATTAACAAAAGTTTAAGAAGATATTGCAAATTAATCAAGTAGTAAAATATGAATATTTTTTAAGTTAAAAATTAATCAGTTGAGTGGGGATAAGCCTGTCATTGTGGTGGACCATTGAAATGTGATTGGCTAATATTTGCAACTTGTGATTACAAAACAATAATAAAGATTGTAACAAAGAGAGACAGATGCATGAACACTTCTCTTTTTATTTGTTTTTACAATCTTATTGTAATTTACTTTATGTCCAAACCTTAATAGCCTCCTAGGGTCAAAGGACAATCACAATACTTTGGTACTCCTAAAAAAATTATTGGTCAAAATCAATCTTTTTTTCTCATGACCAAGAAATATATGACTTGCTATTTAGTGTCCCTACTCATTATTAAATAGTTAAGCTCCAGCAAATCTAGTAGTTGGCATAGTAATATTATATAATAATGGTTCAACTTGCTAAAGGAAGAAAGATTATGTTTCTTTTTTCAATAACTTTTTGTGGCTGTTATAATTTTTTTTGACTGAATTTTATGTTTTGAAAAGTGGATCTTACCAATTTCAGAAAGACTTTAGTCTCTATAAACTTAAAGAGAATATGTATCTATACATGTTCTAAATCAATTTGTTCATTCAAATCATATTTTATTTTTGTAACTAATTTTTTAAAAAAATTAGTAAAGTGGTTAAATGTTTACATTTGCTGTTTCCATCATCAGAATTCGATTTCGGAAAGTTATATTATTTCATACGATATTGTTAAGGATTTAGAGTTCTGTTATAGATCAAATCTTTTCGATGTTATTGCTAAAAAGAAAATTGAAAAAAAAAATTCTGGTCAAAAATAGAAATTATAATGTTTTAATTTGAGTTCTTTTTTTTCTCTAACAATTAGATCACAAAACTTAACTTATAGTCTAAAATTCATTTTTTTAAAAAATTTAATCTTCAAATATGTACTAAAGAAAAATTAAACTCTGATACTAGAATCATTAGCTGAATTATCTAAACTAATCTAATTTTGGATTATCATAGAAAAGAATTAAATTCCGATATAAGATTATTAGTTGAATCATCAAAACTTATCTAATTTTGGGTTATAATAAAAAATTTGGACAAATTGTAGAATCTTCTGAAAGTGCTGGACTTTAATCCTATAATTTGAGAGCAAAGAAAGTGCATGCATCTTGAATTTAAGCACGTGCCTATTTATTTGGACATGATTTAGTCGTCACAAACGAGAAAACAATTTTAAAGCTTATATTATAAGTGCCAAGTATGCTTTATTATAAATACATAAATACATGGACGTATCTGTTGTAAATAATCAGTGTTTTTTATTTATATATTGGCGGCTAACATTAACGAAATTAATATATTTATAGAAATAATATTGTCTTCATTCAATTCTCTGATTTAAGGATTCATATGATATGTATTCAAAACATATTCAGCTGCCTTATATAATTGAAGGGAAAATAAAGCTTGGCAAAATGGTATAGAATTTAGAGTTTAGGTATATAACTATTTATACAATTGATCATCGATATAAATATCGTATAATCATTATCTATGTAGGTATAGATCATGTTTTAAAACATAGTCCAATTGTTGATAAAAAAAAATATGATTGAATATCGATTTTTTCAATAACATAATAAAAAAATGAATATAAAAACCATGTTTAAAATATATATTATGATATATAATTGGATATTGATTTCTTTTTAATTAAATCTGATTGGTTACTAAAGATGTTTGGGAAATTTTATTTTTGTTTTTGGAATTTATCAAAAGAATTATTCAAATTTGCGTTTGCTTTGAGGATAATATGAAAAAGCATGAGACATTTTCGTCTTCAACTGTATTTTCTATAAATTAACTAAAAAATCGAAGTAAAACACTATACCGAGATGTATTGGGCTTGGAATGGGCCTATTTATATTTTTTGCTTACTTTTGATAAATGTGGGCCTTCTTCTTGTTCCAACGCTAAAACGGGCCGTAACTTTTGGCCCATTTTTGAATGAAATTGCGGGACAAACGTTTGGTTTGATGATACCAAAACCCTCTGTATCTCTTAGAGTTTTTCAACAAAATATTATAAGCTGCATCTTTTTCGTCAATCTCATATTCTTACATGAATGCTTTGGCCAATGTGCGTAGTCTTCGAGCACATTCGCACCATCTTCTTCTCCTCCGAGGATACTCAACTTCACTCTCTCTGGATCTTTCAATCTTACAGCTAATCAAAAAATGCTCGACCCCAAAGCTTCTGGATTCTATTTTAGCCACCATGATCAAGATGAGTCATAACCAAGACTGTTTCTTAATGAATCAATTCATCACTGCTTGCACTTCCTTTAACCGACTTGATCTCGCGATTTCTTCCGTAACCCATATGGATGAACCTAATGTTTTCGTCTACAATGCGTTGATTAAAGGCTTTGTTACTTGTTCATACCCAATTCGATCTTTGGAATTGTATGTTCGTATGCTCAGAGACTCGGTTTCTCCATCAAGCTATACTTACTCTTCACTTTTAAAGGCTTCAGTTTCTGCTTCTGGGTTTGGGGAGTCACTTCAGGCGCATATCTGGAAATTTGGGTTTTGTTTCCATGTTCAAATTCAGACGACTCTGATTGGTTTTTATTCAGGTTCAGGTAGAATTAGGGAAGCCAGGAAAGTGTTTGATGAAATGCCTGAAAGAGATGCTATTACTTGGACCACTATGGTATCTGCTTATCGTCAGGTTTTGGATATGGACTCTGCGTATTCTTTAGCTAACCAAATGCCGGAGAAGAATGTGGCTACATGGAACTGTTTGATTGATGGATATACAAAATTGGGCAATATGGAACTAGCAGAGTCATTGTTTAATCAGATGCCATTGAAGGACATAATCTCATGGACGACGATGATCAATGGTTACTCACACAACAAGAGATATAGAGAAGCAATTGCAGTGTTCTACAAAATGACAGAAGAAGGGATCACTCCTGATGAGGTTACTATGTCAACTGTTATATCAGCTTGTGCCCATCTCGGTGTGCTGGAAATAGGCAAGGACGTTCACATGTATACGGTGCAGAATGGGTTTGTTCTTGATGTCTACATTGGTTCTGCGCTAGTAGATATGTATTCTAAATGCGGTAGCTTAGAGAGGGCTCTTCTGGTATTCTTCAATTTACCTAGAAAGAATCTCTTTTGTTGGAATTCGATAATTGAAGGGCTGGCTTCTCATGGTTATGCACAGGAAGCATTAAAAATGTTTGCCAAGATGGAGACAGAGTTAGTCAAACCTAACGCAGTCACTTTCGTGAGTGTTCTAACTGCGTGTACTCATACAGGTCTTGTAGAAGAAGGCCGGAGGATATATCGTAGCATGATTGATGACTATTCCATTGTCTCTAATGCTGAACATTACGGATGCATGGTTCATCTATTCAGCAAAGCTGGGTTGATATATGAGGCTCTTGAATTGATTGCAAGTATGGACTTTGAACCAAATGCAGTTATCTGGGGGGCATTGCTTGATGGTTGCAGAATTCACAAGAATCTGGAGATAGCCAAGATGGCGTTTAACAAACTGATGGTTTTGGAGCAGACTAATAGTGGGTATTATTTCCTTTTAGTTAGCATGTATGCAGAAGAAAACAGATGGAGAGATGTTGCAGAGGTTAGGGGAAGGATGAGAGAGTTGGGTATAGAGAAGATATGTCCTGGGACTAGTTTGATCCGGATAGATAAACAAAACCATCTGTTTGCCGCAGCTGATAAGTCTCATTCAGCTTCAGATGAGGTTTACTTGTTGCTTGATGAGATATATGAGCAGATGACTATAGCTGGATATGTGCACGAAACTGAGAATGTGTATTAAAGGTTACTAAATAGATCACTGGAGCCAAACAACATATATACATTTTTGGAAATGTCCATTCTTTCAACATTCCAAATACCAACCAAAAATTTTCACTTGATAGCAAAGAGTTTACAAGCTTGGACTTGAAAAATTGTCCAGCCTCTGTTTATCTTCATCATCATCAAGCTGCAGATATCAAAAGCTAGAAATGTTCTAGCCTACTTCAGTAGCAGATAATCCCATTGGTTTGCTATATCCTTTGATGCCCATTTTTTGTCTCACAAAATTCACCATCTCCCACATACCAGCATCAGCATATATGTTGGAAAGCAAGACGTAGACACTTGATTTATCTGGTTCCATGGATAAGAGCTTTTCTGCGATTTCTTCTGCTAAGTCGATTTCTTTATGGATTCTACAAGCATTCAGAAGAGCTCCCCAAGCACTGGCCATTGGTTTCACAGGCATGTTGTCAATAAAAGACTTAGCTTTAACAATTTCACCAGCTCGACCTAGCAAGTCTACCATGCAAGCATAATGTTCTTCCTCTGGCACAATCCCGTAGTCTCTTGTCATTGATTCAAACTGCTTCCATCCTTCTTTGACATTTCCAGAATGGCTACAGGCAGATAAAAGTGAAACAAATGTAACAGTATTGGGAACTAGGTTTTGTAATTTCATTCTCTCAAAACAATCCAAAGCTTCTTCGAGCAGACCATTCATCCCAAAAGCATTGATCATCGAGCTCCAAGATATTACATTTCTCTCTGGCATCTTATCAAAAACCTTCCGAGCCATCTGAATATTACCGCATCTAGCATACATATCGATGAAAGAAGTATAATTCACAGCATCCATTTCAATCTCATTCCTCATCATATAACCATGTACACTTCTCCCATGCCTTGGAGATCCCAAGCTCGAGCAAGAAACAAGAAGAGCCGCCAAAGTACATTGATTTGGAAGTACCAACTCTCCTAGCATCTGCCTGAACAGATCAAATGCATCAACAGCTCTCTCACACTTTGCAAATCCAGAAATCAGTGTAGTCCACATTACCACATTCCTATCAACACTTCTTTCAAATAGTTCTCGAGCGTTGTCCAACATTCTACATTTCACATACATATCTATAATGGAAGCTTGTAAGTAACCACTCTGATCAATAAAGCTCCTTCTAATGGACAATCCGTGCACAGATTGTCCTTCTTTACCAGCAAAAACATTCCCACAAGCCTTCACCACACATATCAGTGTAAGCCCATCGAGAGGTAAACTTGTATCTCTCATGAGATAATACAAACGAAACACTTCTGAGTCTTTAGAGTATTTCAAATATCCTTTCATCAAAACTCCCCAAAGAACAGAGTTTCTCATAGGAATTTCGTCGAAAACCTTCTGTGCATTTTCCATAGTACCAAATTGTGCATACATCTCAACCAACGACGGAGCAACATAATCGTCTTTATCCAACCCATACTTCACCGCCAACCCATGAATCAACATCCCATTTTCTAAAAACCCTAAACCAACACAAGCTTTGATCACAAACACCAAATTGAAACTATCAACACCATCACAATTCCTCCTCATACAATTGTAAAAACGCAAAACGTCGCTATAATGACTCTTGGATTTGGAGTAACCAGAGAGAATCGTATTCCATGAATGTCGATTCCTTTTCCATGAAGGAATTCGATTGAAAGAAGCAGTAGCGAAATCGAGACGATTCGATTGGATATAAGCGTTAGTGAGACAGGATCCAAGAACAACTTCCTCTTCGAATCCATGGATGATGACTTTGGCATGAACCTGTTGAGTATGGTGTAATGTTTTGGTTTGGCTCAGGATTGATAGAAGAGCTTTGGCTCTGTCTACCGGAAGCATCGACGGTTAAGAGCGCCGCCGCGAGAGGAAAAAAAAATGTCAAATTTGTTACCCGCGCTAATCAAAGTCCACGCCTTTATTCAAAACAGAAACAAAGCTAATTACAAAATTACCGATTAGAAAATTAATGGTAATTTTTTACCTCGTAAAATCTTTATTTATTTAATTATTATTTTAATTAACATTTAACTTTGTCACCGTCAGATAATTGACAAAAACGTTGGATAGTTTTTTTTTCTTTTTTTTAAAAAACAAAATTATTACTAGACACCGAAAGGGTGAATGAAATTTACAACACTAAGCCTAATAGAAGATTGGAATCACTCCAACTTAAAATCACTCAAGTATCAAAAGTCTCCAAGTTTTAGCCTTGCGAAAGGTGGACCGAAGGTGGTGAAGAAGGTGGAAATAATTGACTCGCTCGATCGTCCAAACAAACTATTTGAATCGCACACAAAATTTAATGAAATAAACTTGTGTTTTAGAATGATTCTGCATACTAAAATAAACAAGTAAACAAAACTTAAAGCGTGCAGAAGAGAAATCTCTCATATTTTCCAAAAATTCTATATATATTTATAATAAAAATGAATCTTTTTTTATAGAGTTACAATACTTGGTGGCCAAACAAAATAAATACATAAATAGCAAATAAATCAAATTATTACAAAAATTATAAAATTTAATATTGACATATTTTCCGGTATCACCATTAATGGTGATTGATTCTTTGTATGTATACATTTTCTTGATTCCGTAATCTGATTTTCTTCTATAAGCTGCTTGGAATTTTGGTCTTGATTTGTATTGAACCATTTGTTGATGATCCAGTGATGTGAACCGTATTGTTGAGTTCACATCAAAGCCATTAGCTCACTCTCTAATAGAACGAGCGAGACTATCAGTTTTATGGTTTATAGATTTTGGAATTACATGGATAAAAAATGTTGGATAGTTTCGTTACATATCCTTATCTTTTTATTACCGTTTTTATTTATTCACGTTTGATTTCTTACCGTTTTTCTTCCTCTAAGTCCTCTTATAGTAAAATGTTTTAGAGTTAAATAAAAATTTAAATAGAAAAGTACATTTGGTGTGGTTGAATGGATCTTTATTACATTTTCTATCTGAATTCAACTTTTTGCATCACATGATATTTTAGGGTTTGAGAACTATCTATGAATTAAATTTTGTTGTTCCAATTGTTGAAAAAAAAGAATTATGTGAAATAGTGAAATGTTTATGGTCAAGTGGTTAAGTTTGACAACTGCAGTTTTCCCTATCCAAGTACAATTTCAAATATTGTGTTTGTCCTACATAATATTGTTAGAGTTATAAAGGTTTGAGAGTTGTTGATACTAGGCCTCAAATAACTCGGCCCAATATCTCCAACTCTGCCTAATAAGCCCATGAGCTAAAACTGGATCAACTAAACGGATTATAATTTGAATCCATTTAGTTGGTGACGTGGTACTAACGAAGCATAACTGAAAGAATAAGGATCGAGGTGGTTGTTCGGCACAAGAAAAGAGGATAGATAAGCGGAGATCCGGGTGGTGCAGGTGAGCTATATAAGCAAGGAGAAAAGCAAAAAAGTGATAAGGAAAAAACCCTAGAAATAGACTTAGACTAAATTTGATACATTGGCGTTGTAACCCGTTTTGTACTCCCTCGATCTACAATTAATAAAGTTCACTTCTGATCTTCTCAAACTTTGTATTTGTTAGTTCGCACGTATCTATTTCTCGGTTGATTGATCTAGTATCGTCAAGAGTTAAATATGGATTAGATTTTGTCAATCTCAATGTTGAAAAAAATTGTGTAAATATTTTTTTTGAACAATTAGATCGACAAGGTTTGATTCATAACTTAAAACTTACTCTCTAAAACACCTTTTAATCTACATAATATGGTGGAGAGAGGTGAAATCACTTATACCAAATTATATATATATATATATATAAATTTGGTAATTGTGTAAATTATATATATATATGTATATATATATATATAAGAGATATACTTATTTATTAATTTCAGTTCGTAAGTTACACTTGGATTGTGAATTTTATAACCAAACACGTGCTTTGTGTTATTTTTTTCCTTTTTTGAAGTTTTATTCGCAAAGTGTCTTTGAAGTAAAATAAGAATTTCCGTCAAATTCAGTATTTGGCTGTAGTTGTTATTACATATGTACACACTAAGCTAGGTGTTTATGTCATAGTTTAATCATATGCTTTATTACCAACTAAATACTAATATATGTCTTCGTTAATTTGGTCGAGATTTTAAGAGTCATAGACTGAATCAAACTTGCTTTTTAAAATTTTATTCTTTTTGAATTTCTCTCTTTATGAGACATTTGACCATTTCCAAAGTTCTTTAATTTGCTTAGTGGTTTCGGTTTAAAGTGATCTCATCTCATCCTGACCTGACTTCCCAAATCCGAGTATGAATTTTCGTCACGATGTGTTTGAATATTGCAAAACAAAATACATCAGAATCAATAGTTAACCAACATATAAACCGGTTGAATTAACCACAATTCTTCAATTAAACCGGTTGGTAACTATTTAACAAACAAATAGTAGACAAATCTAAGGCTCCGATTAGTTATTGTATAATTGTCTAATAACATTTTTAATACAATTTTGCAAATCTCTTACCGATATGTATAATAGCATTTTTATTGCGATTTTACAAAAATATTTTACTTAAAAATTACAAAAATAAATTTTCATTACGCAAATTAGGGGTAGACATTTTGGTTAAATTTCTGCCATGGTTTGGTTTTGGTTCGGTTTGGTTAATTTGGTTACATAAAAGCTCCAACCAAATTTAACCAAACGTATTATAGTTTGATTTTAGTTCGGATTGGTTTATATTTAGTTTAAATCAATTTGGTTTGATTTTAATCTGGTTAAATAAAAATATGTTAAATTGCGATTAAATCTGTTTTAAAAAAATTACTTAAAGAAAAATTAAAGTTACAATAATAAGATAAAAGAAAAAATGGTATGAAATATGTAGATTTCTTAATTTTTTTTTAAAAAAAAATGATAAAAATATTCAACATATTAATATAGTTTAATAATTTTAAAATATTAAATAAATCATTATTATATAAATAAAATAAACATATTGGTTTATCGGTTTGTTTGGTTTTAAAGCGAACTGAACCGAACCATTCGGTTGAGAAGAATTTTAAGCAAATGGTTTGTATCTACAATGTGGTATGGTTCGGATCGGTTTAAATTTGGTTGGTTTAGTTTGGTTCGCCCACCCCTAACGCAAATGAGCAGATTTTTTGTTTATTTTCGAAAATAATAGAAAAATTATTATGCAATATCTTCCTTTGCAAGTTTTTGTTTACCAAGTTTTATTAGTAAAAGGTCTCCCAAAACAATCAAAAATTCAAGACAAATAAGTACAAATAAAGGATTTGACAAATTAGATTTTTGTTTACAAACTAGACCGGAATCAAATTTAGCTAATAAATCACAATTATCCGGTTTACTTCTTTTTAAGTCTGCACAATTATCAGGTTTACTTGTAAAATAGATTGCGGTCCAAAGGAAAAAAGCGTGTTATGTCTTAACTTGTTTGATCAATTCCTAGGGTTTGGGTGTTCAAATGTTGAAAAGTTTTAAGTCTTTCTTAGTAAAAGTCAAGCAACAACAAGAGAAATATCAATCTAAATCTCAAGCAACAGTACCATAATCAAAAACTCTATATATAAGTGTCATAATCACACTAATTGTTATATACAAAACAAACAAAAAGAGTAAAAGACATACAATATAAGTGACAAACAGAAGAAATCTATTATTTCCTTTTTTCACAACAATGATGATGATGAAGAAACAATTGATACTTGGAGTGATTTTGTTTGGTCTCTTTATGATTTTCTTCAACGCTACACAAGTTGAAGCAGCTAGGCCGTTTCGAACCGATGGTGAGATAGGACTTGTGTTCCAGTTTTTGCAAAGAGGTCCAGGTTCAGGGTCTGGTCCAAACGGTTGTACCAATATTCAAGGTGGTTCAGGCACGTGTCATGGTCATTGAGCCGTCACGTGTTTTTGATTATAGTCATGGTTATTTTTCATTTTTTTATTCTTTAAAACTAATGTAATAATTAAACTTAATTTTGTATTGTGTAAAATTGATATTATTAAGTTTTGGGTCCAAAGTAATTGTAACAAATGTGAAAGCAAGTCATGTACGTATTTATTCATTAGCTTTGTAAAATCATCAAAAGCTAGTTGATGAAATTAATTATTTTTAAATTTTCTATGAAGTTTGATCATGTAACTTTTTTGGTTTATAAATTTTATTTTTAACAATCTTATAAAACTTAATCAATTAATCCAAGTCCAGATTATATTGCATGCCAAGATGGCAGTGCAAAGGATTATGATATATTAATCTTTTTTCTTAAGTTGTTAATTATCTCTTTTTTCTTTTTGTAAAATAGCTCTGTTCTACATAAAGAAAATAGTATTTTATGATTGCAATAATATGGTTTGATTTCAAGTTAACAAAACAAAAATTATATGATTTAATGAAGTTATGAATGTTAATCAAGTATGTGAATAGTAACAGGTCGCTTGAAATTTAAAATAACATATCGTTTTCTTATAAGAACACTAAAAACAGTGTAGTTCAAATGAAGTTCTAATACGAGTTAAAAAATTCTTCAGATCACAGTTACAGAAACAATTCCGAAAAATAATGAAAAAAATAACAATATAATTTCAATTTTTTTAGCAACGACCCTATAGCAACGAAAATAATTACAAAAATATTTTGTAAGTATACGGTTATTTGCTAGAAAAATTGGTGGTTAGATCATGGTTTTTTTAATTTTTTTTTGGGGCTAGATATATTGATTAATTGCCAAGAAGTAGATGGTTTAGTTGGCTTGCCCCTGATTTAGCTGGTATCAGGTGGTGAGTTCGATTCCCACAAAGCTTTAGTAGGAACAATTTGGTTATGGATCGGGTCTTTGTCGATCCCATTAATATTAAAGAGAATGATGATTAAGGTTGACAATATATATATATATATATTGATTAATTATTGTCTTCCAAAATGATATATGTCATTAAGAGAGAGAAAAAAAATATACAGAATACAATGTATAGGGGAAAAAATGTACATAAATATCGTAATGAAAAAGAATCAAAGAATATATCAGATTGGGTCTCTAAGAAGAATCATCAAGTGACCGGTTCGTACTCAACCACGGCATCTACCTGAACCACGAGGAATGTTGGTGCAACCATTTGGACCTGAACCACTCACTGGACCTCTTTGTAGAGATTGAAACACGAACCTAATCTCATCTGCAACTATTGGGAATGGTCTCATGGCTTCAACTTGCGTGACGTTAAAGAAAACAATGAAAAAAGTAACTAATATTACAACAATCATAACATTTCTCTTCATCTTCTTCGTTTAAAAACAAAATTTTCAAAGGAAAAATAAACTAACTATTTTTCTTGAGAATTATACGTGTGAGCAAGTAAAGTTTGTTGTAGGGCTTTATTTGTGTGTGTGTGTTGCATGGGATTTCAATTTAATTCGAAAATGACTCATATATATAGAGTTGTTGGGTCAACACATCTCATCTCATGGCTCATATATATATAATTATATATTTCATGTATAGTATAGATGTATAAAATATGTGATTTTTGACTTTGACTTTATTATAGAAAAATATATGGTTTTCAATATTTAAGACACAGACGTAGGAATTGATCAAACGAGTTGCTATAACACGGTTTTGTGCTTTGCATCAAGGCCAAGAAATAACAAAAACCCAGTTTAATTTTTTGGTTTAATTTACTCTAGCTAGTGTGACTGTTATATTTTCTTTATCATCAATTAAATCGATTCGATCAATAATTAAACCAGGGCTGCGCATTTCGGAATTCGGTTCAGATTCATTTCGAATTTGTTCAAGTTCGAATTTCAGATCTAGTAATTTAAAACTCATTCAGATATTTTTTACTTTTCATGTTAAGTTCGGTTCGAGTATTAATCAGGTTCGAGTTTGAATATTTATATAAAAAAAAATCAAAAATAGTAAAGAATTAATAGAAATAAGTTAAAAAAAAACTAACTTAACAAAAATTTATCGGGTACCCATTGGACACCTTGATTTGGTTATGTTTCAAATTCAGATTCGGTTTTTTGGGTACATAAATTTAGGACCTATTCGAGTATATTATCAGATTCGGTTTGATTCCTAATTTTTAGATCGGTTTCAGTTTGAATTTTCAAGTATCTGGTTTTATATCTATAGCCAAATTAAACCTTCAAATTTTTATAAAAATATCACATGGAACAAATAAATACGAGTATTTTCTAAAGGTATTTTCTCACTAATATGGCTATACGACCTAACTAACTATTATTTTATTTTAATTTTTTTCCGTGCATTTATAAGGTAAAACTGGTTTAACAAGTCTAGTGAGGTTTGGTAACAGTCCCACTTTTATTTTTATTTTTTTAAACCATTTTTGGTTAATTTCTTTAAACTAACACACTTATTGTTTTGGTAAACCATTTGAACTTGCTCCCTACGTTATGGTACTGTGAAGTTATGCAATATAAATTTTTATGTCAAAGTACGTGTAGACCTTTAATCAGATAATTAAATTCTTATATGTCAAAGTTTTCTTGTATGTATACATTCAACTCCATGAAGAACGGGTAAATAGTAAATACATCTTTTTTTTCATAGATAATCAATCATGATAAAACTGAGATACTAGCTAAATTGTAAATAAATAATATTCTATACTTTTAGTTTTATTTGATGTTTTAGAATTTTTTTTTGTTTTATTTTATATTATGTTTTCAATATTTTATGCAAAATTTAATGTATTTTTAGTATTATTGACTGTATGAATTATTGGTTTGTGATTTGTTAGATTGTTTTGGAAATTGTGATGAAATAAAAAAAATTATTTTTTAATTTGTGTAAAAAATTTAAAACATTAAGTATAAAAATAGAATAATAGTAAAAGATTTTTTAGATCTTATTATAATTTTTATTTATGGACCGTTACTAAATTAAATTTTTATTGACATTTAGTGATTTGTAATTATTAATTTATTAAAAATCATTGAAAAAATCATTAAAAGTTAATAGAAATCTTAATTGAATAATAATCCCTTAAATAATTTAAGTGAGCGCGTAAATATACGAGGTTGTTGGGTTGACTCGGTTAGGTAATGGTCTGACAATAAATAAATAGTTGTGGCTTGACTTTGCTTTGGGACTTGATATTTTAAAACCTTGAAAAGTGATCAAGTATGTTTCTATACGACTCGGTCTATTCGGATAACAAAAGGATCATAAACCGAACAAAAAATAAAAACGGATTACAATTCCGGTTTAAGTTCGGTTCATCTGTCAATTTAATCTGTGTTAATGTTCTTTTTTCTCTAATTGCATTCCGGTTTACTCTTGAGATAAATTTTGGTTTTCTTGTTGGAGTTTTCTACGATGGGAAATAAAATCGATAATACAAAACAATTGAAAAATAAAAGTCAGATTTTCAGGTCAAATGCAAAATATGATTCTGGTCTAATAAAATTAAGAGCATACGCGCCTGCTTACATAATAATACGGTTTAGTGTATACCTTACTATTAATGCGTCTGCGTTCTGCCGCGTTCACAAACAATAAACATATACTACAATTATACATGCAAGAATTTGTCAATTCATGCAAAATAATTATTCCATATATATTATTGACGTATACACCTCACAACCTATTTTCCATATATTAATAGTGTAATACATAAATAAAATATTATGTACAAATGTATTAATTATTTTACTAATTAATTTTGTAATAGATTATTACGAATCAATGTATATAATAAGTATCCATCGAGAATCGGTTATCGAATTATTCACAGTCTAGTGATTAAAATAATCCAGCTAATACTTAAATATATGAGTTTGATTCCTTTATATTATACTAATAGATTAAAATAAAATTTTAGGGTGCAGACTTTAGATTATTGATCGGATTTTGTTGATTTATTTCTTAAAACAGAAATTCAAAAATTTGTTTCATTTTGTCGAAAAAAAATAGTAGTCTATTTAAGGGAAAAAATATTATATGGTTCTAAGTCATATATCAATTCTCCTCAAATACAAAATTGCTAATCATTTTTATTTTGTTACTGGATGTCTAAATTTGGATCGCCGAGAGTTTGGTTTCAGTTTCGGCCAAGACTCCTCCTCCATTAAAAAAAAGGAAAAGGAAAAGAAAATTGAGAATTGGTTTTCCAAATAAATAACCAATTATGCTTTACCAATCCAAATTATTGGTTTAGTGATAACCGGGACTTGGGTCGGTTTCTGTGGTTTAAGTTCACAGAGAATCTGATGCACGAACTTTCTGGGTTCGTTGAATTTACGTCGACTCTCTCTTGCTCTCTCAATCAATCGAGCAAAGCCAGAATTTTCTGTGCGAAACGTAATCGATAAAGAGATGCAAGCTATCTCCAAAGTTTCTTCTTCTGCAGCCTCCTTTTTTCGATGTTCTAGGGTTTGTATTTCTTCAATTCTTCTCTCAGTCTTCAAATTATCCACTAATTTTAGGGTTCATTTCTCTGTACTTGTGAAAAATAATNTTCTTTAACCTTTTATATTCAATGCTTATAAGCTTTGTTATTGAATTTTTCCTTTTCATTTTTCCATCAATGGACGAATAAAGTTGAGAATTTTGGTTTCTGATTTTCAATTTTTTATGTTTTAAATATCTTCTAGTGTTGATTTAATCACAGTAGCTTATCTACTCAAAAGCTCAAAGACATTGACTGTGACTTTTTTCTCTTGTATGAATATTCTTGGCTGTGACTTTTCTCAGTCTTATTGTTCATATTCTCTGACTAATCTCTGCGTGCTTGTTCTTTTTATTAGAAGCTAACAACTCAGCCGTGTCTGAGGCCATGCGTGAGGCAGCTTAACCTCAGAAAAGGTCTTGTCTGTGGTGCCATGAAGCTGTTCTCTTCGCCTCTTAGAGCTTTGCGTGGTGCTAGTAGATCCGTACGCGTTTCAAGATTCTGCAGTGTTGCCAATGTCTCTTCCTCATTGCAGATTGAATTGGTGAGTAGTGGTTTTTGTTCAGCGTTTTCTTGCTAACTTCTATTTCTTGTTTGATTCGTTGAAATTTTGCTTAGTAATCCTTTTGTTCCTTGGTTAACCTCCTCAAATAATGGCTTTGATCTTGTAGAGGAGATTACTCGAACCCTTTCTCCATTAGTGCATATATTTGTGTTTTAACTATCATTCCAATATGGTTAATTAGAAGGTTATTGAGCGATCTTAGGACAGAAGAAGGTAACCTTTTTCTTTCCAGGTGCCATGTCTCGCAGACAACTATGCTTATATTCTACATGACGAGGATACTGGTACAGTTGGTGTGGTTGACCCTTCTGAAGCTGTACCTGTTGTGGATGCGTTGCAGAAGAGTAGTCGAAATCTCACATATATATTAAATACACATCATCATTATGATCACACTGGTGGGAATATGGAATTAAAAGACAGGTACGGTGCAAAGGTAGGTGAATGTTACTCTCTTTTACTCGTTCTCCATATTAAGTGAAATGCTTTCTATAATTTGTTGTGATGATTAATTGCACACTATATCATGGCTTGTATTTAGGTGATTGGTGCAGCAGTAGATAGAGACAGGATTCCTGGAATTGATATAGCCTTGAAAGATGGTGACAAATGGATGTTTGCGGGCCATGAAGTTCACGTTATGGAAACTCCAGGCCACACTAGAGGTTGGTTTCCTCATTTTCATCTACGTACTGTTTTAAATGGAAAGTCCATCCTTTCAGTGTTTAGTTCATATATTTCTGATTCAGAGTAGTTTAGTCAATCCATACTCTAAATGTCATTCCTTTTTTGACATTATGTGATGAGAAATTGTTGTAGCTAAAGGAGTAGGTCTTTATGTTGTTGGAAATCTTTAAGACTGATTCAAATGTAGAAATTATGTGTCCTACTTGTGTGCCCTGTCTAGTTTATTCGTCTGTAATGTTAAATGTGTAATTTTGTCACAAAAACTCTTGATATCCCATTGTCTATCTTTTTCTCCTCCGAATTTGTTTTTTAACCTTCCCTGAATAACAATTGTGGATTCACTGCATTCGTTTCTGAAATCATGTTACATACCTTTAAGCCTTTTCCTCACTTTCATATTTCATTTCTGTTTGTAGGCCATATTAGTTTCTACTTTCCAGGGGCACGAGCAATTTTCACCGGAGACACCTTATTTAGCTTATCATGTGGTAAGCTCTTCGAAGGTACTCCAGAGCAGGTAAACAATCATTTTATCTAATCCCTCATAAATAATAAATTTTCTCTCTGAACTAACTCTTTTAACTTAAGTAGAAGTTAATTGGATTGGTGGTTTTCTGCATATTGTTCTGCAGATGCTAGCTTCTCTGCAGAGGATAATATCTTTGCCAGATGACACAAGCGTATATTGTGGCCATGAGTATACACTGGTTTGTGATCCTTATTAGGTGATTTCTATACAAATTGATCACTTATGTATTCGCATCTGATTGAATGATTTTTTTAATAATCTGGCAGAGCAATTCCAAGTTTGCATTATCTATAGAACCAACCAACGAAGTACTCCAGTCTTATGCAGCCTACGTCGCAGAGCTACGTGGCAAGAATCTACCAACGGTAATCTTCAGTAACCTCTCTTGCAATCAATCATTTTCTCCATGAAAGTACCACTTATTCTTAATTGATTTGTTGGTGGCTGTGAAATCTCAGATTCCAACGACGATGAAGATGGAGAAAGCTTGTAACCCGTTTCTCCGCGTTGGGAACACAGATATTCGACGAGCTTTAGGTATTCCAGAGACAGCAGATGAAGCAGAAGCTTTGGGGATTATAAGAAAAGCAAAAGATAACTTCAAAGCTTAGCTAAATTCCAATGCAAAGTAATAACGGTTCCTCTGTACAGATGGATGTTGATGAGATCCCGTTTGATCGGTGTGTAATATGGTTGAATAAGGTTTTTGGACCGTGGCTTCTCATTTTCTTACACAAATGATTTTAAAGTTTTGTATTTTTTTTTCTCTGTAAACCCCACAAAGGCATAAATAATTTCTTTCTTGTATCCTCGAGTTTTGTATATTAATTAATTGATATAGTCCTAAATCCCGATATCTCACTTCCGAACCAGAACTAATCCAAAATTTTTGGGTATCGAACAGTATTTGGAATTGAAAAAGTATTTGATGGGTTCTATTTGTTCGTACCCGTGGGTATCCGGTAGTATATGGAACTAAATGGTAAACTTTTGAATTTTTTTTTAGGTATTTGGTTATATTTTTTTGACTATTGGGTTATTTTTTGTGTTATTTTGTTTAAGAGATTTAAGTATTTTCAGGTAAATAAATCCATGTTAAATATAATTAACTTGAATATATAATAGTACCAAATTTTTTTTCCTTAAATTTGTATCCAAATCGAATAAAAAATCAATATCGTAATCAAACTGAATTGTATTGGCGGAACTCGATCTCTATATATATAAATGCATCTGTTTTTAATGGACTTACCGTCTGCCACTAGGTTAAAAACCACCTACAAAATTGTATTCAGTTGTAAAATATGTAAAGAAAATATAGATTCGAGCCGATATAAATCTGAACCGACTCAATCTATGCCCGAACTAGTATATACCAAATCTTAGATGGGTATAGAAATTACATATCCAAAAAATCTGAATTTAAATAGAATTTAAGCAGAACCGACTCGAGAATTTACTCGTTAACCATACAAATGCGTCCTTTTTCTAGTCTCTTCTGATCGAAAACATCTGAAGAAACAGAACAGAGCCGACATAAAAACAACTGAGAGAAGCAAGAAGGGTTTGTTCTCTGAAAACGATAGCCATGGGGTTAGAGGATGCTGGAGATTTGGTTCTTCATATCATATTATCCAAAATCGGTCCTGAAACCACCGCGAGAGTGGCTTGTGTCAGTAAACGCCTTCAAGTTTCCGCCTCCGAGGAATCTCTCTGGTCCGTTTTCTGTTCCAATGATCTTAATATCTCTACTCCTCTTGATCCTAATGGTTATCCTGCTCCTTCCTTCAAGGTCAATTTCACTCTTTTGAAATCCTTTTCTTCTTCTCACATCTTCTAGGGTTTTGTGTGTTTTGAATTGTGATCACTTCTGAGTCCTTTCTTATAGGTTTTGAGTGTTTTGAAACCTGTAAAATTTAGTTTTTGATTGTTTTATCCTCTTGTTTGTTTCATTTTTGCATTAAAGATTCGGCCTTTGATTGTTCAGATAGCATATCAATTGTGGAGGGAGTCATTTAGAAGGTACCCTTGGAATCTCGTTAAACGAGTTAGACGTTGTTGCGACAACCTCAAACAATGGTTGAGTTTAAACTTCCCTGAAGCAAGGGCAACACTTAGAAAAGGTGCTTCAGAAAATGATCTTCAAGAGCTTGAGACTACTCTTAAAGTGAAACTTCCTCTTCCCACAAGGCTTCTCTACCGTTTTGTTGATGGTCAAGAGTCTTCTTCCTTCAATGCGCTTGATGGGTCTCTAGGACTTATAGGTGGTTATTCTGTATATTCCCATGAAATTAATGTCTACTTGCTATCTCTCAAGGAAATGATTAAGGAGACAAAGGAAACTATGCGCCATCTTGGTTTCTCAAGCAGATTGAATCTTGTCGTTGTGGCTGTATCTGCAGCATCCAGTATGAAAATCTTTTTCCTAGACTGCAACAGCGGATATCTCTATGTTTCAACAAGTACCCGCGAATTGCTTCCTTGTGTACCCGAAGCTTTGGTTAGATCGGTTCATAATATCAATGATGATCAGCAACAAGATGCTATGTTGCTTTGGTTGGAAGAACATGTCCGCCGGTTAGAATGTGGCATTATAAAAATCCGTAAAGAGGAAAACATCAAAAGTATTAGTTTGTTTCCGGAGATTCCTCCCTTGTGTTCTGTTGCCGTCACTAATGGTGTGCAGGTAAGTTATTGGTTAGTTAGTCACTCATATTCAGGTTTTGTCACATTGTATATTGAGAAAGGCTCGTGAATTATTAATGCAGGTACGTGCTTCATCTGTTTTTATCCCTGAATTATCTAATCTCCGGGATCATCCACCGGCATATTGGTATGCATATTCAATTCGCATGTCTCTCCTGCCGGATGGATGCTACATGAATGGTACACACCATAGCTCTTGCCAACTGTATTGGAGACATTGGGTTATCCAAGCTGATAATGAAGTGATAGATAAAGTTGATGGAGAAGCTGTGATTGGAAAGGTTGGTTGAAGGAGCATAAATGTTGGACCAATTGTTTTTTGTGTTCATATGAACATTTTTCCTAAAGTGGTTGGATATATTTTGTAGTACCCGCTCTTACAAGCCGGGGAGGAAGAGTTTGTGTATGAGAGTTGTTCCAATTTCCCAACAACTACTGGATCCATTGAAGGCTCTTTCACCTTTGTGCCTGGAAGGTATGCCTTATACGAGAAATCAGACCTTATATGTTTTACTTTTCAGATTATATTGGAATCTTGACCTTTTGGTTCATTTTATACAGTTTGAGAGATCAAAAAGGGAGTGAATTCGAAGTCAACGTAGCAGAGTTTCCTCTGAATTTACCAGACTACATCTTCTGAACTCCTCTGGCACAAGCTTCGTTACTCTTTCAAGATAATGCGTTGCGAGAGTTTCATAGTTCATACAGCTTGCAATATACTTAGAAAAGAGTTATAAGGTTTGATCAACTAGTTTACAAGTTCATGTTAACAGATTATTCTCAACAGTTTTACATAAATAAGTGAAGATTTGAGTGATGAAATACATATGTAACTAACGCATTAGAGCTTTAGTTTAACGAGGGAAAGCCATTTGGCTTTTCTGAGCATCAGTGGCTAAACCGAGAGCCTGGAAGACGCGAATGAGGTACCAGGTTATGTCTACTTGATACTATTCTAGTCCGTGCCGAGCTGATGCCACAAAGGCATGGTGGGTTTGGTGCCAGCTCTCTCCCATAGTGAATAGTCCTACCCACCGTGTGCCCTCGAACTATCTTTTTAATTACATGGAGGCCTTAAGAAATTGCTAAGTATTCGTTACCCCGCTTAATAAAAGTGCTTCCTTTTTCTTGTTTCTTCGTCTGATTGAAAACATCCCGAGATGAAAAACAGAGCCAACAAAAAGCAACTGAGAAAAGCAAGAATGGGGGTTCGTTGTGAAGAAGAAAGCCATGGGGCTAGAGGATGTTTTGGTTCTCCCTATCCTACTATCCAAAATGGGTCCTGAAAGCACTTAAGAGTGGCTTGTATTAGTAAACGTCTTCAAGTTTCGGCCTCTGAGGAATCCCTCTGGTCCACTTTTGTTCCAATGAGCTTAACATCTCTACTCCTCTTGATCCTCATGGTGATCCTGCTCCTTCATTCAAGGTCAATTTCACTCTTTCATTTCCTTTTCTTCTTTTCACATGTTCCAGGGGTTCTAGTGTGTTTTAACACCTTAAAACTTTGATCAATTCTGAGTCTTTTTTATCTACCTGTTTATTTGATGAATTTTGTTCTTTTGACTTTCTTTC
Organism: Lepidium aucheri; assembly: GCA_900406435.1. Classification (NCBI taxonomy): domain Eukaryota; kingdom Viridiplantae; phylum Streptophyta; class Magnoliopsida; order Brassicales; family Brassicaceae; genus Lepidium; species Lepidium aucheri. Next base: position 5,196 of record OVBA01003532.1, on the reverse strand, counting down.
AGGTTTTGAGTGTCTGAAACCTGAGAAAATCTTGTTTTGAATTGATTTTATTTTTCTCTCGTCCTTGGTGGTTTCATTTATTCATTAGAGATTCTGTCTTGATTGTTCAGACAGCATATCAAATTGTGGAGAGAGTCATTTAGAAAGTACCCTTGGAATCTCGTTAAACGAGTTAGACGTTGTTGTGACAATCTCAAACAATGGTTAAGCTTAAAGTTCCCTGAAGCAAGGGCAACACTAAGAAAAGGTACCACAGAAGATGATCTTCAAGAGCTGGAGACTACTCTCAATGTGAAACTTCCTCTTCCCACAAGGCTTCTCTACCGTTTTGTCGATGGTCAAGAGTCTGCTTCCTCCGATGTGACTGATGGGTCTCTAGGACTTATAGGTGGCTATTCTGTCGAATCCCATGAAGTCAATGTCTACTTGCTATCTCTTATGGATGTGATAAGGGAGACAGATAAAACCATGCGCCACCTTGGTTTAGAACCGGTTTCAAACATCTTATCGTTGTGGCTGTATCCTCAGCATCCAGTCTGAAAATCTTTTTCTTAGACTGCATAAGCGGACATCTTTTAACTGGGACACGTACCCGCCGCCAGTTGCTTTTTTGTGTACCCTATTGCTCGGTTAGGTCGGTTCATAATATCAATGGCGATAGGCAACAAGATGCTATGCTGCTTTGGTTGGAAGAACATGGCCGCCGGTTACAATCTGGCATTATAAAAATCTGTAGACACAAAAACATTAAAAGTATCAGTTTGTTCCCGGAGAGTCCTCCCTTGTGTTCTGTAGCCGTAACTAATGGTGTGCAGGTAAATAATTGGTTAGCTAGTTACTCATATTCTGGTTCAGTAAAATTGTACATTTGAAAAATGCTAAATGCAGGTACGTGCGTCATCTGTTTTTATCCCTGAATTGTCTAATCTTCGGGATAAGCCACAGGAACATTCATATGCATATTCAATCCGCATGTCTCTCCTGCCAGACGGATGCTACTCGGACACACCGTAGCTCTTGCCAACTGTATTGGAGACATTTGGTTATGCTATATAAAAATGAAGAGGTAGATGAGGTTAAGGGAGAAGCTGTGATTGGAAAGGTATAGTTTTGCTTTAGTTACTGATAAAATTTGTTGGTTGAAGGAGCATAAATGTTGGTACAACAATTGTTTTCTGTCATGTGTTATGAACTTCTTTTCTAATGTGTTTGGTTATATATGTAGCACCCGCTCTTACAAGCCGTAGAGGGAGAGTTTGTGTATGAGAGTTGTTACGATTTCCCAACAACTACTGGATCCATTGAAGGTTTTTTCACCTTTGTGCCAAAAGAGAGTCGATTCGATGTCTAGGTAGCAGAGTTTCCTCTGAAGTTACCAGACTACAGCTCAAGGTTCCTACTCTTTCAAGATAATGTGTTGTAAGAGTTTATATTGTTCACAGAGCGTGCAATATACTTAAAAGAGCTATATAAGGTTTGATCAACTAGTTTACAAGTTCATGATGACAGATTATTCTCAACAGTTTTACATATGTGAAGAGTGAGTAATGAGTTACATATATAACTAAGGTATTAGAGCTTTAAGATTGACAAGGGAAAGCCATCTTGCGTTTTTGAGCCTCAGTAGGCAATTTGACATCAGTGGCTAAACCGAGAGCTTGGAAGAACATAATGAGGTACCAAGTTATGTCTACCTGGTACCATTCTAGTCCGTGCCGAGCTGACGCCTCGAAAGCATGGTGGTTGTTGTGCCAACTCTCTCCCATAGTGAATAGTCCTAACCACCAAACGTTACGAGAGGTGTCCTTAGTGTTCCAGGCTTGTGAACCCCAAATATGGCATGCTGAATTCACGAGCCAAGTCCCATGGTAACCAACTGTTCCTCCTACACCCTATACAAGATCATTTATATATCAGATGAATGGTCAAAGAACCAAAAAAACATTAAATAAGGAGTAATGAAATAGAGAATTCTTACCACGCCGCAAGTTAGGTAAGGTAGACCGCCCCAAAGATAGACGAGGGTCCAAAAAGTTAAGATGTGAAGACCAATTGTATTTCGAAGAAACCTATAGAACCATTGTTGCTTTAAGTCCATCACGTTGTTACGTCCTCCACACTGTTACATAGTTCGTGTTTAGTCATTGGTACAAGCATATATGTTGGATTCATAGAGATTTTGAGACAGTTTTGCTACTTTTTCTCTGATGTAATTGGTGTCAAATATCCACAAGACATGACTGAACCAGAATCCTTCGATAGGACTATGTGGATCGCGGTCCGAATCAGTGAATTGGTGATGGAACCTATGTGTACTTACCCAATCTATTGGATGACCCTGTGAACATACACATTTCAAAGATAACTTAGGATATGTATTGGCTTAAGTTATGTTTTTGGATCAAACGTTATTTACCTGAAGCGCAAAGAGAGCAGAATAAGCGAATGGATACTCAAGCCATTTAGGGAGCTTAAAGCTCCGGTGAGTCAAGTTTCTATGGTATGAGAATGTAATGCACAGGCTAGTCACTACGGAGAGAATTATACCAAACAGGAGAGCTTCCCATTTGAAGTTGAATGGAGCCATAAGACACAACAGATGCACGGCTCCAACAGCTGAAGCTCTCACTATATCGATTCGGGTCCATTTCCTAAAGAAGTAAGCTCTTTTCGCCTTAACGACGGGTTTGGCTTGGCTAGAACCATCGTCCTTGTCACCCATCGGACCGTCCGGGACTTGTTTGAAAATGTGAGTAATATGAAAATGTAAGTTATGTGATTGACCAAAGGTCTTGTTATATAGGAGATGGAGGTAGTGCAGTGAAAATGAATGTTGTGGAGATTAAGGATTGTATTGGTGGGTATTTGAGTAATCATTACTACAAAACAACGACTTAATAAACTTGTACACTTTTACCTTGTCTCCAAATGCGGTTCTAGTTACAAATATAACAAATCCACTTTTTTCTTTTTTTAAATCTAAACCGGAGAGTTCCAGTGACCGTTGGTTCCAATTAGTAGAGATTCCGCATCATCCACTACAACAGGGGAATCCATGTAAATATTCTCTCCAAAAAATAGATTTGAACCTGAAATTTTTTGGTCCGTATCACGAAGCGACTAGTCTATCATCACTTGGTATAACAAATCTACTTGGTTAGGCTTTTTATTGATTTTTTTTTGTCAACCATTGAATCGACAAAACTCAATCCATAGCTTAAAAGTCCACTCCAAAAATCTATTTTTTTAAGCTACAATAATGCAGCGGGTAGAAATCGAACACTGATGCCAAGTCATTAGCTGGATCATTCTAACTACGAGATTGAGAGTTACTTGGTTGATTTTTATTGATTTAGTGAAATATATAACTGAATATATGTTATATATAATTTTAATTTTTATGCGTAATGATCCGGATTGATTAGTCAGTCAGAGAATTAAGTGTTAAGCATAATAAGGCACATGTATAAAATTGAGACATTAGTAAGTATTTTCAATTAATAGTTTTATGAATTGCTTTTACGTCATAAAAGACACGCATTTTGATACCTCTTTAAGTCTAAGGTTTTGAATTTTGGAAACTTCTTGTCATGCCTTTATAATTCTAACTACTTAAACTCTCTTAAAATATATATGGAATATAATGTATGTCATAATTAAGATATATTCATATAATGGATTAAATTATATTTTTTGTCTGGTTATAACTATACAAATATAAACATAAATAGGATTTTCTGAACATTTGTATGTTTAACATAGAAGACCAACATAGAAGATCATCCACATTATCGTAAGTATTAAGTCATTTCTCCCTCCGTTTTATATTACTTGTTATTTTAGGCTAAATTTTTTGTTTATATTTAGTTGTCATTCTAGTTTTTCAATATAATTTTTAATATAAAATTATCTTATTTGCTCCTAATTAAATAAATAAAATATTAAATAGTTTAGAATTTTAATAGTCAAATAAAAGACATAAAAGAAATTTACATATTTTCTTAATATATTTGCAGAACTCTAAAATAACAACTAAACTAGAGGAAGTATTTATTAATAAAAAAATAATAATACGTTAAGCATCAATTGAAAATGGATGTCACAATTTTGGTCGAGTTTCTTAATTATGTTAGTTTGGAATCTGTAGAAAACGATTGATAATTAAAGTACTGCATTTAAACCTTTTAGGTTTGGTTGTGTTTTAGCTTTTTAGGTTTGGTTTGTATATATATTTTTGGTAAACCGATGGATAAAAATCTGATTTGTAGCCAAACTTCCAAATCTTTAACAATATCATGTGTAGAGCAAATACTGCTTATTGAAATCGAACTATGATGAAACAACGGAGATGAAATTCAACCACATGATCAAACACACTTTCCTAGTTTATAGATTTTGTACTTAAAATGAGAAAAATCATATAAAATACACAAATTTTAATTACTAGTTTATTACGTACAAAGAAAAAAAGGATTATATAGTAAAAAAGGAACTTGTATTGTTTTTTTGTCAACCAAGAGATATTATAGATATCGAACACCAAAACAGGTGTGAGATATTATAGATAACAAACACCAAAACTTGTAGTTTAATTTTTATATACATAATTGTGAGTTTTAGTGAACTATAATATAAAAAGAAGAAAAAAAAAGTTGATCGTGAATAAGCTCCATTAAAGTAGTTCCAAACACGGAAACGTACGTATCTTAAATAAGTAAAACTAGTTATATAATTAAACCACAAGACAAGAAAGCCACAGCAAAAAAGCTTGAAACATACGTAGACATTAACTAGTTAATACTTAACTAATGAGAACACGAATTCTTCAAAGTAAGAGTAACATATTTTGTCCAATATTCAACGAACCAAAGCCAAAGCCAAACGACGTCGTTGACTCTCAGAAGGTAACTTAACATCAGTAGCCAAACCAATAATCTCGAGAAATCGAACAATGTACCAAGATATGTCAATTTGCCACCATTCTAAGCCTTGTCTTGCTGATGACTCGAACGCATGATGATTGTTGTGCCAACTCTCTCCAAATGAGAATACAGATAGCCACCTATAACCAATATTCAATCGACTTCATTATATATAGTTTCTTCATAAGCTTACACATAATAGTTCTATCTAAACTTTAGATTTAATAAGACCCATTTAATAATCATAATATATATATATATGAACTCATATATA
>OVBA01003531.1:0-27587 GCA_900406435.1 Lepidium aucheri | reverse complement strand
TTGGATCAGCTGCTAGGTGAAAAAGATCGTGCAAACTCGGATCGCTACCTCGTGGATTGTAGGGCAAGGACTGCTCGGAAGCCTCAGGAAAAGATGCCTCAGTCACCAGCCTCAACCTAGCTACCGCGAGAGAAGATAAAACTATTACACTCGGACCATCCACTCTGTCTCAACCCCCGAGGACAAAAACAAGAACCACTCCTCGGTGCCCAAGCTCGCGCAAGGACTCTGAGGGCAAGATTCTTGGTTGACTGACTTAGGTCGGTTTGACCATTAGGGTTATGCAAATGACCCTATAAATACCTTCTAATCAGTCTCTTATCATTTTATCTGATGTTTTAGCAGAAAAATCCTCTCTATTTTATTGTTGCTTTCATTTATGCTTGTTTAAGGTACTCTTTTATGATTATGCATTAATGAAGTTTATGTTTTAAGTTTACATTGTTCTTGATCTTTACTTTCTTCAATTTCAATTAAGTTCTTTATGTTTGTGCAAGTTAGTTCTACCGTACTCCTCTGCACTCAATCCATGAGGTGCGAGTAGATAAGTGTGGATCTCGAGGATAGGGTGATCAGAGGTGGATCCGTTGATCCCCTCGCCATTCTAGGCATGATCTGAATTTCGATCTCTTCTCATATGGCTAAGCTTAATGTTAATCTCTCCATGATCAAGAGGGATCTGATTTGGACCGTGACCTAAGGCTTGCGCCAGCGGAATCGGAGACCAAGTGCCATGTGAGTGATGGTTTGATCCACCGAGGAGAGATCTAGTATGTACCAGAGGGAAGTTTGTACTTCTTATTATGACGTTGAAAGCGCTCATGAATTTCTAAGGATCTGTCGTTCCATCGTATGTAGAGAAATAGAGTCTCGATCCAAGATTGGTCGGGATCCTCCTCATTCTTGGAGAATGGGATAGTTTCCTTATTAGATTTCAGTCAGTCTCAAGCAGGGACTCAGTCAGTCTCTAGTGTTACGCTAGTTTCCTTATTAAATTTTGATTTCATTCACTTCATGATTTCTAGGACTATTGAGGTATCCACTGTAGCTGAGACTAGTTAAGGCGTCAGAGTTGCATTAGTTGTTCTTGTGTCAGAAAAGAGAGTTTGGCGTATCACCGAAGACATTTCTTTGAACGCTGGCTAGCATGTCCTTACAGTTTTAGGTTGTTTGAGTGGACTTATGGTTCTGCACTTGCCTTCCTAATTTGGTTTCGATTCGATTGAGGCGTTGAGTGTTTCTTCGTTATGAGCCATCCACCTGTTTTAGAATGTTTTGTAGAATAACTATGATTGACGAGTCGTGATTGGGATTCCACTAGATCTTCCACTTTGTGAGAACCATTGCGTTGATTTTCCAATGTTCGACTAGTCATGAGATTGATCGAGTTGTTCCGGAGATAGATCGGTGACTTATCTCACGGACCAGTTAAGGTTGATCTTGTTTCTAGACATAATGGCTTGAATCTTTTCACTGCTTCCTTTCGCATAAAGAAAATTTTCTTCTTGTTCCCTATAGACGGCGCCAATTATTCGAACCGGATCTAGCACTAAAGATCTTAACTCCGAATCTTAGAATCAAGAGGGAAGTTGAGTAAGAAAATTGTAAATTATGGTTGCGAGGAGAAGATATATTAAAGTAAGATTGCTTGGTGCTTTGTATTGCTTGTCTGTGTATTGAAAAGCGCCTCTTCTTTCTTAAGGCATCATCTTTGTTTATAGATGCATAGAGGAGGTACAAGACATTCAAATACAGGAAATATTACATTATCTACAAATTTGATGTTATCTTCTAGATCCTAAATGATTTTTGGAAATATTCCGTTATTGATATAGAATATTTCCATATCTTTTCTAAAGTAGATTACATGCCAAACAATTTAGTTCGAGACGAGTTAGAGTGTTGAGATAGCCTAACTCAAGCCATGGTACTGAGGTGATGAGCTTCAAGATTAAGGTTTAAGACTGTTAGGTAATCACTGAGACGATAGTCTCTGAGATAAAAATCCAATGTCATGTATTTGCCGAGAAGGCACATACACAACACTAGGTCCTCTACTTAACGGGCTTCAAGATCCTTTTCTTGTACGTGGGCCAAAGAAAATAGGAAATCCACCTCCAACAATGATTACATCAGCTTCTAAGTGATACAACAGGTATTTACATCATTTATATAAATGACTTTGAAAGTGGTGATGACTCAAATGTTTTGTGTCAATTTAAACAATTGATGCATTTATTTTCACGTTTTACTAATTATTAGCGTTAACTTTTGTTGGTGTAAAAAATAATGTAAAAATTTATATCAATTATTATAAATAATTGTAATAATTTTATCAGTTACTATAATTAATGTTAATATTTGCAATCATTAAGTATAATTGATGTTAATTTTGTATCACTTATAAAAATAAAAGTAAAATTTGTACAATTTTAATAAATGATGTTAATATTTAAATTATTTACAATAACTGATATTATCTCTGTGTAGTTTATAAAAAATGACCTCAAATTTTGTGATACTTATTATAAATGATGTTATGTATAAAATGATGTTAGTATTTATATTATTTACAATAATTGATGTAAATATGTCGTCACTTGAAAATAGTAAGGTTATAAATTTTATACACATTTTTATAAACTATGAATAAATAATTTATTTTATCTAAATGAATGATATTAAGACCAGTTTTACGTTGCACAAATGATATCACTTTTTTTTAAAAAAAATTAGTTTCAATTAAATCGTAATTAGAAATAATAGATCTATTAGATCAGATCGTAACAAACTACTGGTCCCTATCATTTATCTATAGTAACAAAGTGAGTATGCTGTAATAACAAACGTATATACTATTTTTTTCAGCAACATATTGAGATTGGAAGCTAAGAAGAAGTCGAAGTATTTACAAAAAATAGTTTTAAGACAGATTAAACACTACGGGGTAGTTAGTCTGCCTTCTTTTTGAGAGATTTTGGAAAAAGTGAAGCTGGAGAATAGTCTAATGAGTGTTGATATCATCCAAGTAATGTACGAAAGGTGGTCAGTTTTTTGAATTATACACCATCTTCAATTACTTTGCACAATATGTGGCACAAGCTACTTCAGAGACTCTCACAGCCAATAGAGATTTCAATAGAGATTCCATCACTCAGATGACCACTTCAAAATTTGTGTGTAGCGGTGATGTCCTCTTGCCCCCATATAAACAACCTGAAGAGTGTCTTTGGACTCCCCATTGATATATGTATAAATTTGCTCGGTCTCCTTTCATATTCTACATAATTTATATCATTTAGAATTAATACATCTTCATTTTAGTATAGTTTTACACTTTTTTTTCATTTTAGAGTCCTAAAAGTATCGAGACGTATATTTTTTTATTTTTTGAGTTTTTCTAAGTGATTTTGGAGCTACTATGGAAATAATAGACTTGGAGATGGGTTTGGAAGCAAAAGAATGGAGAAAAGATGCATGAAACCACGAACCAAAGCTTCTGGATCAAAATATCGATAATTTGGTTGATATTTGAGGTCAATAAAACAAGCAATGGACGAAAATCCGGTTCTGATATATAATATAGTTCGATGGAAGCCTTCCTATATATGGTTGGATGAAATTTTGACTCAAGATAGCCATGAGAGTTACCTTTCACTTGGTGGTATTTTGAGGGAATTCAGACAAACAGTTAGGAAGAAATGAAAATTTTACTGAAGGCCATTCTGGAAAATACTGTTCAATCAAATGAGAAGAAAAAGCCTTGAATCGACCAGACCAATTAATCCTCCTTTAGATCAACCGGTCTCACATCTAGAAAAATATTGTGACTTTGTTAGACTGACAAGATTTCGAAGAACAATCAATCTGAAGCATGGGACCGATTGGTCCAGATAGGTTCCATGAAAAAACCCTATTTTTGACTTCTAATTTTACCTGATTTGATTTAAGTTGTTCCAAGACAAGTTCTGGACATATACAACTTGGTTTGGCCGTTTTGAAGATTATGCTTTCATTATTCAGTTTTTGAGACTTTTCTGTTGTTTTTGTAAGCTATAGGGAGACAGATCTATACTCTGCAATTTTGGAGAAGATTTTTGAACCCTCTTTCTTTTCTATTTCAATTTATTATGAGGTTTATTCAATTGTTCTGCTTATTCTTTTTTACCATGTCTGAGTAGTTCTCTAATCAAATTTAGTGTTTTCTAGTGATTTCATGGATTGATTAGTTAGATCCGAATATGGATTATTCTATGTGTTTGTCATCTATAGTTATGTTTAAATCTTAAGTTAGATGGATCACTTATCTTATGATCTTAGGTTGTTTAACGCACTAAAATTGTTTATCTAAATGCCTTGAAAAACATAGATGAGCAAATTGTCCTTAGCCAATAAAACTTGATGTTAAGGCAATTTGTGAACGTATCGAACTTGGATGATAATGCATATCTAGAATTGTAGGTTCAAACAATAGTTTATAATCCTAGGTTGCTAAATATAATAGTCGACACCATGACAATTTTTTACTATATAGTAGTGCTTCGAATTCAAGAATTGGTTTAATTGTTCCATGAATAGTGTGATCTAGCTTGCAATCATGATTTCCTGTGAATTGCACTCAACTTGATTCTTTTATTATTTGAATTTACATCATTTATTTTTATTGCTTATTCGTTTGAATCAAAAACACCACTTTATCAGTTCTTAGATTAAGTTCATCATAAAGATTGATAGTGTAACTTTTGGTCCTTGTTGATTCGATACTCTAATACTATTTCCATTGCTATGCACTTATAGTAGAATTAGAGGTTAAAACTCTAAGTGTATCATCTATCCATATTGAATTTCACTTTATTCTTCCTTGCCTTTCAAACATTTCATAGGTTTCAAAGAAAAATCCTAAATTTTAGCATATCCGGAATTTGCCAAGAAGATAGTTGAGATTTGAAAAAATGAATAGACTCGGAAAAATCCCTATCCATGAGAGAATATTAGATAAAGCTAACACTTATAGAGCAGAAGGGCACTCAAATAATGTGTGATTTATAGTTTTCTTGCCCGCACAACACATCAGCTTGTATCACACCGAATACCTTAGTTTTTTAAATTATCTTTGACCGAAATATAAACTGAGATCGCTTGCCACAATAAATGTCTTATTCTAGGAGAAAATGAGATTTTGCATATATATATTTGCCTAAAAATCCTTAGTGGCCGAACTATACCTAGCATCCTCATTGAGATCATTATATGCATTTACCTTATACCCTGATTTAACCATATATTTTTATGATTTATTGAAATAGCAATCATATGAATCGGCTTTATCCAGATTGGATAACCTAAGCCCTAAGATTAATGGGGCATCCTATAGGTCCACAATTTTCCTAATTAGGGAAATCCTCCATGATCAAGTGGTTTGGTCAATTAATTGATCGACCATGAGATATGTATATATATTTGGGCCCTACACATTGCATGCCTTGGCACAGTACCTTTCAGCCAAGGATCCTGCTAGTCTGCCACACATGGGTTATAAGTCCATTCCCTACCCTTTTAATTAAGTCTTTACACACTAAAACTCTTGCAAAAGTTATACTCCTTCCATCCATAAAAAGGGACATATGTCCTTAAAGATATCAAAGGATTCGAGTCCTTGAAGTAACACCCTCTAAAAATTCTAGAGAATAACGATTTGGGAAAGTCTAAGAGCCTTTATAACTGTTTTGCCAAAAAACAAAAGAATTGAAATCTTTTGTGGGTCTAAAACCTAACCCACCTTCTCTTCTAATTTTACATAATTTTTCTAATTTTTCCAATGTATAATTTTGGAATCATTATTATTTTTCCTCCAAAAAATCTTATATTGCACTGTTCAAGAACAAGATAATAGATTTTGGAAGTCTAAAGCAAGACATAATATATATAGCCAGAGCCGTTAAAACTAATTTAATATATTAAAGTAATAGATCGCAATTAGATCAACTCACAGCCGGTCTCTTCAGGGTTACTATTCAAAATCATATAACAGAAGTTTCCTAATACAAAGGATTCTGTTTCTTTATTTGTTTCCTATAGTTAAGATTGTATATTTGATTTTTCCTTTTAAAGATTGGTATATATATAATCTTCATGACCATGAATAAGAAACACAGAAATTTCAGAATCGTTATCTCTTTATGGTATCAGAGCATAAACCCTAATTTTTCTTTTAAGAAAATCAATCGCCTAAAATATGTCTGCAAAAGGCATGAAACTAACCCCGACCCCGACAACCAAAGTGAGAAGAACAATCTCATTTACGACTTGACATAGGAAGTTAATCCTCGATTGGTATCTATTCTACACTCTTGAAAAGACCTAACTATGATAAGTGGGCTTGTGGAATGAAAACAACTTTGTCTTCAAGGAAAAAGTTTGGTTTTTTGAATGCAATAATCACAAAACCAGCAGAAGAGTCTGCAGACTTGGAGAAATGGTGAACTATTAAAGCTCTCCTTGGCACATGGATCAAGATGACTATTAAGGGAATTTTACATGAAACATCATGTGTAAAAACACCTCAACAAAATGGGAAATTTGAAAGAAAACATAGACACATACTCAATGTGGCTAGAGCACTTTGTTTCCAAGCACATCTTCCTATCCGTTTCTGGGGTGAATGTAAGCTTACGACAGCTTATCTCATTAACCAAACACCATATGTTGTCTTGGAGAATCAGACACTATATCAAAGCCTCTACAACAAAGCACCTTTGTATGAGCACCTCAAAGTCTTTGATAGCCTATGTTATGATCACAATAAATATCATGGTGGTGATAGATTTTCACTAAGAAGTAGAATATGTGTGTTTGTTAGGAACCCACACTGATGGGCTCCTCGACCGCAATGATTTATCTGAAGACGATCTAATCCGAGAAGGTTAAGACAAGAAGCAATCTAGCCCAAAAGACTTGGCCGAGCATGACATGAAGACTTCACATAATCTAGAGGACCTTGAATATCTTACAATAATCACATCCCAGCCCTGGATAACGAAGACACAACCAAAACTTCACTTGCCTTATTTGGACTCCATCAAGGACATGCGATCACTATTCAAAGAATTCTAGCCGATCCAGAAGGATTCAAGTTACATATAAATTTTTATGGATTCTTGACTCATTAATTTAGCTTCCCGAAGTGGAATCAGCCCAAAAAAGCTATGAGATAAAAGATATGAATTTTACAAGTTGGTTGATCCACAATGAGTCCAACTGCACGATAAGGCCAAACATCGAACTATACAGCCCAACTAAGATGCGTCCTTACCTTAGACAACTTGAAGAATATTCTTGGGGATTTCATGGTTCCAACAAACCCAAGAACGCATCAACCCACCATCGAATGCTCCAGATACACGCCCAACAAGAAGAAGGTGCGATTTAGTTCCGATTAAGGCAAGTTCGGTATCCACTTGTCTTAAGAGCTTGCAAACTCATGTTTGGCGACCACCAGAGTATTTCAAACACTTAGAAACCTTCAAAGATGTTCCACCATGCATCATCCATGCATCATCACACATGAAATTAGGCGAATCCCCTTGCACTTCAATACTTTCCTTCTTTGGGATGTGTTCACATTGGAGGCATTCATTCTCCAACGGCTAGGATATCAAGGGGCATCTCTTTTAATTAATTATGAGTATTTCTTTCTTCATTATGAACTCAGACCGTTGTTCTTTTGTATTGTACGAGCTCTATATAAGTTCATCTTCTTTCTTGTGTATTTCCAAGTTATTATCTTAGAAATTGAATAAACTCTTAAATTTCTTGCAAAAAGTTGTGTCTTTGTGTTTCTCAAATCAAGTTAAGTGTGGATTCACTTCTCTTGAGTGAATTACGAGTCTAATATCTTGTAAAATCAAGTTATTCAGTTCGTGTGTTGTTGCAGATTCAATCAACACCCTACTATCACCTTCATCACTACTTTCATTCCATTTTTTGCAACTCAAGGCTTGGAATCTCTCGATCATCTTGTGATCAGAAATTTGGTGGATTCCGGGGTCCTTATCACACACGGTAAGAAAGGATGGAGACTCTATGATCTATAGGAACTTTTTCCTCTGTCTCACGTGATGTAATCTTCTTCAAAGATCAGTTTCGATTTAGTGAAACATATGTTGAAACAAGATTTTGATACACCACCAGCTCTTTGGACTCATGTGACTCACGGATTTCTTGATGATGATGAGATTGTTTCTCATTCTGGTTCATGCGTTCAAACTACGCCTGTGTATGAGGTTGGTTTGACTAGTGGTTCATCTCCTCAATCAACAACATGTCTTATAAAAAATGTACAACCTACGGCTCCTCCACGACCTACAGTTTTACAATATTTTACAATTGAAATTGAAAAAGTAGCTGAGCTACCTACTAAACCTCAACTAGGCAGAGGATATTGTACAAGACCAAGATCAACAGTGTTAAAAGATTTTGTTGTAAACTCTGAAAAAAGCAAGCCCAGAAAGTCACGTATCCACTATCTGGAACTGATAATACTCATTGATTTTCTGCTTCTCATATAGCTTATGTTGCAGCAATTATAAAAACATGTGGAACCTAAGATGTTTAAATAGGCCATTGAGGATGAACAATGGTCTCATGTTGTACACTTAAAACATGGAGCTCTTGAAGAACATAACACATGGGATGTCGAAGATCTTCCTCTGGGTAAAAAGACTATTGGGAGTCAATGGGTTTTCAAAGTTAAGTTACAATCTAATGGCACTTGGAAAGATATAAGGCTCACCTTGTAGCCATTGGAAACAACCAAATTGAAGGTTAGATCTATGGAGAAACGTTCTCACCCGTGGCTACGATGGGTATAGTTTGGTTAATCCTTGATGTTGCTGCAAAACGTGACTGAATTGTTCACCACATGGATGTCCACAATACATGTCTTCTGGGTGACTGAGAAGAAGAAGTTTACATGCATATGCCTCCTAGTTTTTGGCATCCTAGACAAGAACAAAGAACACCAAATGCATGTTTCTTGGATACTCAACAACCCAGAAGGGATACAAGTGTTAAGATCCAAACAACAATCAGACTTATGTGTCTAGAAATGTGAAGTTCCTTCAGGATAAAAGTCACTTTGACAAAAGAAATTGGGAAAACTTGAAGGACCTTCCCAACTCAGCATCGGATCGACTTGCTAGCCTCAAATTCATTCTAAACCATCTCGGCCAACAACCTCAAATGGTAATGCAAGAAGATGTGTAGGAAATTCAACCTGAGGGGAAGGAAACACAAGGACCAGCTGAGCCACACCATGGGAACATAGAGCCTTCAAATGATCCAAACGCATGAAGAAGAAACAAGGAGTTTCGGTCATCATTCTACGGATGAAGCCTCTAGTGACAATAAAGATGAGGACTCAGCTGAGGTCCATGAGCCACAAGTAGCCCCTCTACCTGTGCTTATAAGAAGCACTATAGTCCAAAAAGACCCATCAAATTGGTTAAAAACTTGGGTGTATTACAACAATGAAGCCGTTGCACATCCTACACAAGCGTTTCGTTCTCTTACCCTTGTACCACATGATCATGAGGTGTTTATTAGAAAACTTGACCGTGAGCAGATCCCAAAGACCTATGATAAAGCTAAGGAAAGGAAATAATGGTGTGATGCGGTTGAATATGAAACGAGTGCTATGGAAAGAAACCATACTTGGGATGAGTGTGATCTTCCTAATAGCAAGAGAGCGGTGAGCTCAAGATGGATCTTCACCATCAAATATAAGAGCAATGGGGACATTTAACACTATAAGGCTTGCTTAATAGCAAGAGGTTTCACTCAAACATATGGAAAGGATTATACTGACACCTTTGCACCCGTTTCAAAACTTCACACGGTATTTGTTGTATTGGCATTAGCTACTAATTTTTCTTGGGAATTGTCGTAAATGGATGTCAAGAATGCCTTCCTCCAAGGTGAGCTTGAAGAAAAAGTGTACATGTACTTTCCTCCCGGTCTAGAAGACAAGGTTACTCCCGGGAAAATATTGAGACTTAGGAAAGCCATATATAGTCTCAAACAATCTCCTAGGGCGTGGTACCATAAGTTTAGCATGAAACTAAGAGAACAGAGCTTTAAAAGATCGGAAGCCAATTATACATTGTTGATGATTGGATAATCTCCGAAGATGATAAGGACTGTATTTTCTTCCACCAAATCCTATCTCAAATCTGTGTTTGATATCAAAGATCTTGGTGAACTAAAGTAATTTCTAGGGATTGAAGTGTGTCTCACTCAAGAGGGCCTCTTCTTATCTCAAAGGAAGTATATTCTTGATCTTTTGAATGAGATAGGGACAATGGGGTCTAAGCCGGCCAAGACACCACATGAAGATGGGTACAAGGTCAATCGAAAGGGGGAGAAGGATGATGAACCATTTGAAGATGTGTTCCTATACCGCCGCATAGTAGGGAAGCTAATTTACTTGACTATCACGAGGCCAGATCTTTGTTTTGCCGTGAATCAAGTAAGCCAACATATGCAAAATCTAACGGTGTATTACTGGAGTATGGTGGATCGGATCCTAAGGTACCTTAAGGGTAGCTTGGGTCAAGGAGTTTGGATGGGCAAGAACGACAATATGGAGATCGTAGGCTTTTGTGATGCGGATTTGGCCAGGGACAGCATTGAAAGGAAATCAACAACCGGCTATTTCACTTCTGTTGGACACAGCTTGGTAACATGGAAGACAAGGAAGCAAAAGATTGTGTCTCGCTCAAGCGCCGAAGCGGAATATAGAGCAATGCGGAAACTTATCAATGAGTTGACATGGTTAAAGGAACTACTCAAAGATCTTGGCATTGAATCTAAGGATCCTATTTTAATGCATTGTGACAATCAAGTGGCTATTCACATAGCTTTTAACTCGGTTTTTCATGAAAGAACCAAGCACATTGAAGTAGATTGTCACAGAGCAAGGGAGAAAATGATTGAAGGAGTGATCTTACCATGCTTTACAAGGAGTGAAGATCAATTGGTGGATATATTTACTAAGACCGCGAGTCTCAAGGTATGTGATAGAATCTATCCTAAACTTGGGCTCTTTGTCCTCTCATGCTCTTAATTAAAGGCCCCGTCACTAACGGATTGCACACTCTTTTGTCTTGATGGAGTTTTGTCCCATGCGATTTTCTCTACTAAGGTTTTTAAAGAGGTGTCGTTCATGGGTCTTCCAAGTTCAACCTACATTCCATATGAGATTAAACTTGATGGGGAGTATTGATCAATACCTATCAAGGCCACTAAAATCAATATCCGGTCAAGATGGTGTTTGGATCGCAAGTAATGGAAGAAGGAAAAGATTGGGTTGGGTGGTCGCATACCGCAGGATGGGGAATCACGTACCGTGGGTAGTCAACGGTGAGAGAGGAAAGTCAACTGTAGAGTTTCATCATCCCGTAAGTCAAGACCCACATATTGAGTCCAGATGTACCATAGTTCAAGTCCTATCATACCGCGGGACAAGAAGTTTTACGTACTGTAGACCAACCTACACTCGTACCGCAGGATGAGATTTCTCGAACTGCAGGACGAGAGTTTGCATCCTGCTGGACAAGATTTTGTACCACAGGACGAGAAGTTTCACATACTGCAGACCGACTCTTACTCGTACTGCAAGATGAGAGTTCACGTACCACTGGACAAAAGTTCACGTACCACAGGACGAGAGTTCACATACCACAGGACGTGAACCTACGTACCACGGGTAGCCCTTCAGATGGGTCAATGATCGATACCAAAACTTAATATTTTGAGCTTGGTTCAACATGAGTTAGAATTTGATGCAAAGGAGACTAACAAGGCTTTGGGATGTAAATGGAAAGTAACCAGATCATATATGACCGTTAGAACCAGAAAAGAAACATGTGACCTTATCCTTTTGTGTGTGGACCAAATGGGATGAAAGGTCACTTTCACTCTTGGGTTCGCCACTTCCTCTCTCTTCTCTAATGGTCATGGAACAGCTAGGATTTATTTTTCAGCTAGAAAATTGTTGTTCTTACTTCTCTCTATATATGGCCTTTGTATCTCATTTGTATTTATCAAGTTCTAATGAAAATTCTTTACCAACAAAAGCTCTCTCTTTCTCTCAGGGTAACAATTCTCTCTCAATCTCACTTTTTAGTTACTAAATTCTAACAATAACTATGACACTTAGTGCTGCAAATTCGGGTATATCGGGTCGGTTCGGGTCGGTTGAATCGAAATCCGGGTAGTTACAGTTTTTTTTTAATTTTCCAAAAATAAATGAAATTCATTATAAATCAGGTCGGTTCGGGTAGGGTATTTCGGGTCAGAAATACTCCATTCGAACCAACCCGATTAACCTATTTTTTTGCCCTGAAATCGTCTTTACTTGTTCTATGCACTAAAAATTCACTAAAATAAGCCAAAATTGATTCCAAACGTGTATCTAACATCAAAATTTATACTTCATAGCATAAAAACAAAGATTCATGATAAATAAGTTGTTCTCACAAATACCTTCAATGACAAATATCCAATAAGTTTAAGTCTGGAAATTTGAAAAGAGAGATAGAAAGATGGTTTTTGCAGCAATGCTGTCAACCTGCAGCTCACTGATCAATTCGAAGCTGTTCCAAAGAAGAAGAAGCTACACAAGGCAACAAATACTCATAAGTTTGGTTCTGTCCAGGCTTAACAAACATGGAAACACATATGAATCAAATAAGACAATGTAAAAAACAAAGGCTTAAACAGACATGGAAACAAACATGAATCAAATAAGACAATGTAAAAAACAGATGTAGTAGACTACCTAATGAGTCATGAAACTCCAATTCTTCAATCATTTGAGCTAAGTTTGCAATCTTTGTTGCATCTATTGTGTTTCTTAGCCACTGTTGTAAACAGAGCAAAGCTTCAATCATATGCGGTGCTAAGCAACTTCTATAAGGATCTAATATTCTCCCACTTGTGCTGAATGCAGACTCAGAAGCAACTGAAGACACTTGAATGGCAAGCACATCCTTAGCAAGCTCAGAGAATATGGGAAACTTCACACTATTACGCTTCCACCATACTAGCACATCATAATCCATTCCCAAGAGATTTTTCTTACGTGGCACAGTTTTCTCCAGCAAGTAAATATCTAATTCACTAGTAGCTTCCTCATTAGCAGTTTCATTATCCATCTCTTGATACAAAGCATCCTTATCATAGCCATCATCATCAGACAAATCAAAGAGCAAATGACTTCCTTGTTCAGAATCACCCATATCACTCTTGGAACCAGCTTGAGAAGAGGTGTTTAACTTAAAGACATACTCTTCATACAGATTCTTCATTGTTGTTTTGATTGATGATCTTAGATGCTTGCTCTCCTCACTGTCTTTACCATATATTTTGTCAAAGCAAATAGATGCAAACTGCATCTTATTCATTGGGTCAAGGACACTTGCAATGATAAGTAATGGATTCATGTTGAGAAGTTCATCTCAATACTTCTCAAACTTAACTCTCGTGGCTAATTCTTGTGTCCTTAGAACCTCATCATTGTGGGAGCTTAATGAAATAAGATGCTGCTCTATGATGACTATCTCATTGTAGAAAAGTGAAGATGTTACTGTCTTAGATGCTGAAAATGCCAAAATGCAGTTGAAAAATAATCTGAGAACCTTCACCAACCTCTGAATTTCGTCCCAATTACTAGAAGTTGGAGGACCTACTCATTTTTTCCCATTTTCATCCATCTCCTTGAGATACTCATTGTAGAGTTTGTCTTCTGCAAACAACTTCTCAAATGCACCTCTGAATTTTAGAGCAGATGTGAGCATAAGGTATGTCGAATTCCACCTTGTAATGCAGTCAAGTGTCACACCCCCTCTACTTACATTCCCTGTTAAAACCCGATTTTGAAATGATTCTAGCCTTGGGGTTGATGATCTTAAATACTTTATAGCGTTCCTAATGGCAACTACACTCTCATTCACTGAAGCTAGACCATCTCTCACAATGAGATTCAGAATATGAGCACAACAACGAATGTGTAGATGTGCACCATCACTAACCAATGATTGAGTACTCTTCAGCCTCAAAGCATCTATCAACAACTTCAATGCTTTATCATTCACTTTGGCATTGTCAACTGTCACTGGGAATACACTTGCAATTGCCCAATCTTGTAGACACTCACTAAGTTATTCAGCAATGGTTTCTCCCTTCTGGTCTGTGACCGGTTTGAAGCTTATGATCCTTTTTTATAACACCCAATTAGCATCAATCCAATGAGCAGTCACCACCATGTAACTCCAGGAAGTAGTTGGAGCTGTCCATATATCTGTGGTGAGAGATACTCTTTTCTTATCACAACCAAACAACTTTTTCAGATTTTCTTTCTCTTGCAGGTACATTGAGTAGATGTCAAAAGTTGCTGTCTTTCTACAATGAATTGTATACATTGGGAGTATATTGAAGCAGAATCTCCTAAAACCCTCTAATTCCACAAACGAAAAGGCAACTCAGCTAGTACAATCATCTCATTCACTAACCTTCTAAACAAGTCTTTATCGTACTTCATGGCTATGACTACACCACTACTATCAGGCGCCAAAACAGACTGAGATCCACTCTCTTTGTAAGCCATGAACAACTTACATCTTTCCAAGTGATTCTTCATGGGAGTTGTTCCAACTTTTTTTGCTGTCACATCCGATTTCATGTCCACACTATCGACAACTGTTCACTGTTCCTTCTCCATTCAAATTGTCAATAAAATGTGCCCATACTGCTGATCTACGAGCAGGTCTCTTTCTTGGTCTTGGAGGAATCTCACTCGTTGATTTCCCAGTTAGCGTCTTTTTCTTATTTCCTGTTTCATTAGGTCCTAAAACTTCTTCCTCTTCATCAATAAAATCATCATTATCATCGTGAAAAGAAGCCATCTACTAACAGAAAATTACCAAAGTCAATAACAAACAACAGCACATAATCCGTTTCTAACTTGTAAGAAACAAGCCAATGATAGTCATAAACAAATTATAAATATTAATGGCTTGCTTATATAAATTACGCCTAAGCACATAAAAGTCCAAGTCCAAGTCCGATTAGAACGGCAACAACAGCACATAAAAAGTCCAAGTCAAATCCTAAAGCAATGTGGATGCATTATTGAGCAGACAAGAGTTATGTTTTTCTATTACATAATTTAAGATGCATAATGTTCATACTATTACATAATCTAAGCTGCAGAATATTCAAAACTTGTATCAACAATTGAACATATTTGGTTAAGCAACAAAATTGACTTTGATAAGGTCAACAACATTCAATGAATCATTAAAATAACAACATTCATAATCGACATTAATAATCAAAATTTCAGACATAAGGCTAATCATTGTTTCAGTCATAAGGCTAATCTATCATCAAACATTCTAATCATAAGGCCAATTGATAATCAAAGTTTTAGTAATACTCAAAGTTCCAAACATTACTCAAAATAAGGGAAGAGCAGAAGTGTGAGTAGCAGAGAAGAAGTAGAGAGGAAAACCAAAACTGAGTGAGAAGAAGATGACCTGAAAATAATTGAAGAGAATCGATTATTCCAAGGGAAGAGAAGATGTGATTGAGAATAGAAAAAGAGAAGATTACCAGAGAAGAAACATGACTTGAGAAGATAATAAAATCGATTAATTGAAACAAGGGAATCAATTAATCAAATTTCAAATTGATAAAAAAGAGAAGGCAATAAGAAAACGGAGGAAGAAGATAAGAGAAGAAGAAGAGAAGGGACAATCAGAGGATACTAGTTCACATAATTCAATATCTAATATGGATACCGTCAGTAGGCCTTTAGCTATCTCTGACATTTACAAGATATCAATATTTTGTATATGAGTTTTGGAAGAATCAGAGTTCTTTCTTCGGGTTGGATTGATTTTGCTTTACAAATGTATCAGAGGGAATCACTATCGAAGCAGGAGCACGAGAAATAAAAAAAATGTTTCTTATCTCCACTAAGAATTTTATGCAGTCTTTTAAGTGATGTCTTCTCTTATTTTTTTTCAATTTTAAGAAAGTCATGACGATAAATATTTCACTAACAGTGAAGATTATTCAAGTCTCATAAGAGTGGTCATTGTTCTCTTGATACATCGAAGATTTTCATCGTCTCTTGAATTTTTTCTATTTGGTTTTTTTGGTTTTTTTTTATGTTAAAATATTTTCCATAATAATCGCATATGGTTATTTTACTTTACTTTATTTAGTTTAATTTATTTTACTTTATTTTAATTTGTTGGACACGTGTCAATTAAATAGACAGTACATGTGTTGCCGTATACTAACAGAAATTTAACCATTGACTAACCGAGTTAATGGTGAGTATAAGTTTTAACCGAAAATTAGAAAATTCATGAATAATATTTGAATTTTTAGGCAAGATTCAAAATGGGGCTTGGCCATTTTCTTGATGGTTAGACCCTTATTTTCATCTTTTATGGACTTGTCGCTAGTCCAACCCCACCGAGGAGGCGACTCCCGTAGTATCGCCATTAACTCGCTCTCTTCTTCTGCTCACAAAAAGATGAACAATTTAATAAAAAGCCAACAAGTTGAGATTTGCTTTGAATTTTCCTTCCTTTCATCACTTGAGGAACGTTCGTTAGTTTCCGAAAGAGAGATTCGTGATGAGTTCGCTTCTAAACCACTGAGAAAGAATCTATCCACGAAATGGGGGAAGAATCAGTTGAGAAATCGAAACCCAGCATTGGTATAGTAATCGAATCGATATCTTCTCTAATCTCACTCTCTCATTCGATCAAATCCTTCACCTTGATATGGCAGTTGATACGAAGCAAGCTCGAAGAACTCTACTCGGGAATTTCCTCTCTCGAGAATCTCGGTTCCGACTTCGACCCATCTCTCTCCTGCTTGATCAACGCCATTCTAGGTTCTCTCAAAGATTGTCATGATCTCGCGTCGCGATGCTTGAATGTCTCGTTCAGAGGGAAGCTCTTGATGCAGAGCGATTTGGATGTTTTGATTGGGAAATTAGACCGCCATGTGAGGAATCTCTCCCAGATTTACTCCGCTGGATTCTCAGCCATGGATTTGCGATCGTTGTCTCGAAGCCTAGTGGTATAGCTTGCAGGGACGATATGAGGTTTTACATTAGGGATTTGCTCACGAGGATGAAGATTAGGGATGTGGAGATGAAGAAGCAGGCTTTGATTAAGCTTAAGGAATCTATGGAAGAAGATGATAGGTATATGAAGATCGTTATCGAAATAAGCGACAAGGTTACTATCCTAATTGAGTTTTTAGACTCTGAGATGGGGATTCAAGAGGAAGCTTCCAAAGCTATATTAGTAATCTCTGGGTTTGATTCATATAAACCTGTTTTGATCCGATCTTGCGTGGTTGGTCCTTTGGTCAGGGTTCTGGAAAACGGAAACGATATTGGTAGAGAAGCGTCCGCAAGGTGCTTAACGAAATTAACTGAGAACTCAGAGAATGCTTGGTCTGTCTCGGCTCATGGAGGAGTTTCAGCTCTGTTAAAGATTTGTTCTTGCGGTGAATTCGGTGGCAAATTGATCGCTAGCTCGTGTGGAGTGCTGAGAAATCTAGTGGGTGTTGAAGAAATCAAGAGCTATATGATTGAAGAAGACATGGTTTCTACTTTCATCAAGCTTATAGGATCAAAGGATGAGATTGTTCAGGTCAAATCCATTGATCTCCTGTCAAGTATGTGTTGTAGAGATGAACAAAGCCGTGAGATTTTGATTAGAGGAGGAGGAATCGAAGAGCTTGTGCTTGTATCAGATCCCAATTCAATGTCCTCTTCGAAAGCAAAGGAAATGGCATTGAGGGCAATTCTTGTTTTGGGTTAGTGAGTTACGTGAATGCATTGATTAGTAATAGCAGTTTCTTAGATCATTTGCTGTATTTACTGAGAAATGGGGAGATATATGTTCAAGAAGCCGCGTTAAAGGTTACATTCAGCCTTTGTAGTTTGCCAACAGAGGTTAAGAGGACAATGGGGGATGCAGGTTTTATCCTTGAGCTAGTTAGACTCCTCGATGTTAAATCGTTACATGTCTGGGAAATAGTGAGTGAAGCACTCTGTTGTTTGATCTCGGTCCCAAAGAACAGGAAGAAGTTCTTGCAGGGAGACGGTAACATCAGCTACATTCTTCTTTTGCTAAATCAGGAGGAAAGGACGAATGAGAGAAGTGATTTGAGTAACACAAAGTTGTTGATTTCGATATTGTTGTCATTAACGAGCTCCCAAAGCGCCAGAAGAAAAATTACGGGTTCTGGGTACTTGAAAATCATAGAGAAAGTAGCTGAAGGAGGAGATTCAAATGCTAAGAAACTTGTGAAGAAGCTATCTAAGAACCGATTCCACACCATACTTGATGGTATTTGGCATTCCTAAAACCACAAAACTTTATTTTTTCTTGCTTCTTCTATTAAATTGTTTTCTAATTATGAAGTTTTTGAGGGTATATTTATTTACGGAAGATGTTTATTTTAGTCATCTTCTTGGCTCTCAATCCCAATTCCATGTAATCTCCATATTAATTTAAAGATCTATAAACTTATCCCAATACATTTCTTATATTGACCTCTAAGTCCTCATACCTAACTTAGTAAAACTTAGTCACGCAACTTTTTCTTAGATTCGAAATAGGGATTTGTTTAGTGAAATTTGATACTTGTATTTTGGAATTATAGCATTATGAATGTCTTTGGAAGTACATAATAAAAGGGAAGCACATGGGTAAATAAAATCTATACGAGATAAACAAAAAGCATTAGTAGATGAATGGTCTCTTTTATATAACACAATTCACACCTCAGTTTTATGGAGAGAGGGACAAAAGAGGTATGTGGGTCACTTTAAATACTTTCTTCGTTTATTCATTGCAGCATTGATATATAAACTTTGCTAATTGGAAGTAAATAGAAAAACATTATATGTTGTGAAAACCTTGCAGGGCATGTGCGTTGGGTGGCCAATTGAAAAAAGCATTTACTCATTTATATGGCTAAGGACCACTTCTTCATTAGCTTCACAGAAACGCTAAGCTTCAATCCTCTCTTTTTTACGTCAAGACTCAACCCTCATTTTTTCTATTTATTTTCATTACATTGTGTCAATAAATATCGTAATATTGTAGTTCTTTCTTTGTGAATTACAGAAAGTCTGATAACATACAAGTTTCATCTACTAAGTTACTTATCTTAGGCTCTGAGCATAACAATTATAATTAATTTTAGAAAACAAAAAAAACGACATGCATTGTAAATTTTGATATTAGCAAATTCATTCCTGTTATGGAGGATGTTTGTAGGCATATTGAAGACCGACATTGGGCCTAAGTCCTTTTTCTTCTTTGCGCCTTTATTCTTTCAAACAGTTTCGATTTTAGATTTAAAAGTATTAATCTTCTCAATTTAAGGTTACTAAACAAATAGTGAGAAACATATGAGTCAACAACAAGAGAATTAGACGGTTTATGAGAGTAATAAATACTATTTAAATGTTCTCTATCAAGTTAAATTTACAACATTCTCTATTAACTTAAGGTTACTAGACAAGTGATGGAAAACATAAGTCAATAACGAGAGAGTTAGACAGTTTATGAGAGTAGTAAGTGCTACTTAAACGTTCTCTATCAAGTTAAGTTTACTAAATAAGTGGTGAGAAGCACATGAGTCAATAACAAGATAGTTAGACAGTTTTTGAGAGCAAGAGCGCTAGTTCAACGTTCTCTATCAACTTAAGGTTACTAAACAAGTGCTGAGAAGTACATGAGTAAACAACAAGAGAGTTAGATGGTTTGTGAGAGTATCAGTGCTAGTTTAACGTTTTCTATCAACTTAAGGTTACTAGTGGTCTGAAGCACATAAGTCAATAACAAGAGAGTTAGACGGTTTTTGAGAGTATAAGTGATAGTTCAATGTTCTTTATCAACTTAAGGTTACTAAACAAGTGGTAAAAAGCACATGAGTTAATAACAAGAGAGTTAGACGGTTTGTGATCTGTGTGATTTTTAATGCTTTTAGAGTCTTATCTTAGGTTGTTTTGCATTCACATAGGTAAATTTTCCTTGCACTTAGGACTGTTTAGAAGTAGTTTGCACTCTTTGCATTTGCACTTGCATATTGGAGCTTATTCAGGTATAATGAGCAAAAAAGGAGCAAAAAAAGAGCAAAAAAGGAGCAAAAATGGAGCAAAAATGGAGCTAAGGAGCATAGAAGCAGCTGTCGGAGTACTCAACAATCAAGGAAGCAGCCAACAAGGAGGATTAGAGGCGCCTTGCACATCCACCTCGCAGTCTCTATCGCGCGGAAGACCAGCGGAATAACATGTAGAAGCTTCAGGACCTCAAATCTCAGAAGAAGAATCCGCCTTGCGATCTCACCTCGTTGCCAAGTATCTGAAGCACACCTTGTAGTTCCTACTCGTACAAGCACATGCGAGGGCCACTTTACAGACCACTAGTTGACCAACTTAAGTCAGTTTGACCGTTAGGGTTAGAAGGACAACCCTTTAAATACCCGATTGAATGACATTTTTATCAATCTCATTTTGGATTTGGAAACAGATAACTTTATTTGAGCCGCTTTCATAAGGTTTTAGATCTAGCATTTAAGTTTCTTAACTTTCTTATGATGAATGGGATGTTTGAATGATTTTTATGCTTAATCAAGTAATTTAGTTGTTGTTCTTTCTTTTCTATCTGTCTTTAGCTTATTTATTTTACAATGCTCACAGTATCTATCCCACTCCTCACTCCTCACAAAATGAGGATGGAGTAGATCTGCTTGGATCTTGAGATCGGGAAGAACGGAGGTGAGATTGATGATATCTATACTCGATTGATCGATCGATCATGTTGATCTCTTCTAGTTAGGTGATCTTAAAGCTTGTCTCTTGCTGATCAACTGAGGCACAATCTGGTCACGACCGCACGCTAGGTGCTTGTGGAAATGAATGCTTTTATCCTAGCTAGAGATGACTCGCTCCGCCAAAGAAAGATCTGAGTGCGGATCGGTCATTAGATGAACTTGGGCCAAGTTTTATGCATCCGGATTGGATTGATCGTGACTAGAGTCGTAATGGAACATCCAGCTTGGATCAATATCTTCACCACGAGAGTGGGCTGATCTTACATTTGTCCTATTCTAGAGATCCCTTGCTTTGGCTAATCAGCGAGTGTGGATCGCAGAGATCACTGCCTATCCTTGACCCACTCCTCAAGATCCTTCTTTTTATTATTGCTTGAATCACATTTTGTACTCTGTTTTTCCGCCATTTATTTGTTTTGATCATCATCATCCTGTTTTAGTTTTGTCATTTAGCTTATTTTGTCCTCTAGCTTGATTTAAAATGATTCATAGTAATGTGACAGATTTCTGTGATAAGTTAGCTTCAACTAAATGAATCATATAGTCTGAATTGCTTGTAAACACATCTGAGTATTGGTTTGACATCCATTTACTTATCAACCACCTCAATGATTTGATAGAGTAGAGCTGCAAAAATCTCTTTATCAAATTGGCACTGTTGCAAAATTGGATTTTGTTTATTTCAGTTTAGAAGCTATTCGTTCTAGCATCAAGTTATTTATTTTGTGTGCTAAATTGTTTGTCTATGCTCCACAAGCTTGGATCTCTAAGGACCAAGCTCAAACTTTATTGACAAACTCGTTGTTTCTATCAAATTTGCAGGCTTTGCATGTGTCCCTCGCAACCAGAGCTCGAGGACAGTGCAAAACCCTACAGACTCTCACTTAACTTGTGCGAGTTAAGTGTAGTTTCAGATCATTTCTCAATGGTTGATGCAAACCCGTTCGAAGGGTAACCAACACCTCTTGAGTTACATCGAAAACATACGCTTGCTCCCTCGCGAACATAGACAGCAAAAAAGCGAGGATGCAACAACAAAAACCAGAGATGGATACCACAACTCCCAGTACCATAACCGATGGAACACCACCGCAACCGGCTGTGGGGAATCAATAACCCGCACGGGTTTAGACTCAGGCTCGCCGCCCTTGCTATATAGGCGCAAATGATGCACCGAGTATCCATACTCAACGGAATGGCATCTTACCTCCCGCCATCCCCAACAACAATTTTGAAATCAAGAGGGGACTGATTTCAATGGTTCAGTGCAAAAAGTTTCATGGAATTCCCTCGGAGGACCCACCTGACCATTTCGATAAATTTGAACTATTGTGTACTCTCACTCGGATCAACAGAGTGAGTGAAGATGCTCTCAAGCTATGACTTTTTCCATTTTCACTCGGTGATCGCGCCCACCTTTGGAAAAAACATCTACAACCTGGTACGATCACTACATGGCCTAAGTGTAAACGCTCTTCCTTACAAAGTTCTTTTCCAACTCAAGAACGGCTAAGTTGCAGAACTACATCTCCAACTTTGTACAACATAGCACTGAGACGCTTGCTGAAGCATGGCATAGGTATAAGGCATACCAATCTCAGTGCCCTCACCATGGATTTCCCGAGGAGACGATCTTGAGTAACTTCTATCGAGGCGTATGAAGATCTGTATGCTTCTAGATACCCCAAGCCACAAAAGTTTCTTGCAACAAGAAATCGGAGATGGAAGAGCACTTATAGAGAACCTCAAATTTGCAGATGGACAGTATGGTGGGGACTATGACCAAGTGGTTCAAGGCAATGCATATTTCGATACATCCGCTAGAAAAGAGTTGAAACAACATCATGAGAAATTGGATAAACTATTGATGGTCCACACCAAGAAAGTCAATCTTGTCGAAGAGGAACAAATTCAAGAAGGGGAGGAAGAGAAAATTGAAGAAATTTCCTTTGTACAAAACCAAGGAAGCAACAAGCTATGGGTTAACTACAAGCAACACCCAAACTTGAGTTATCAGAGCAACAATGTGGCCAATCCGCAAGACCAAGTGTATCCACCTAAGCCTACTCAACAATGAGGCTGGATTCCCAAAGGGCAGTTGCAATAGAGTCTAAAACATGTACTTGCCGCTACACAACCTCAACCTTCTCAAGAAAACCAACCGGAAATGATGGATATGCTCTAACAAATTCTTCAAGGACAAACGGCTCAACAGGCCGAGATTACTAAGAAGTTTGCTGAGGTTCATACATGCATTGACACAACCTATAATGACATCAACTGCAAATTTGAGACCCTCAACGCAAGATTAAAGTATGTTGAGAGCAACCAAGCATCATCCTTGGTCAAGACTAGTGGCCAACTTCTGGGCAAGGCAGTCCAAAATCCAAAAGAGTATACTGCTCAGTCTATCACCTTGAAAAGTGAGAAAATACTCCCACCCATTGTTGAACAAAAGAAAAATGCTGAGGACAGCGTGATTCAAGAAGGGGAGGCGGAGCAGACCAAGAAATCTGCTTTTAATGATCACCTCGATGGCACTCCTCGCACTCCTGTGCTGTGAGGAGAAGTTTCTGGCAAGGAGAAGTCTGAAAAACCCACCATCGCAGAACACCTCGATGGTACTCCTTGCACTCATGTGCTGCGAGGAGAAGAATCTGAATGCTCTAAGCAGATTGTTAAGGAAGCAATGCCCTTGCGGTTGTAACCAAAGTCAAGGCATCTTTTTCGACCAGGCTTAAAAGAATCAAGCAGAGAAGTATAATGCTCTCTTTGAAAAGCAAATGAGTGGGATTGAACTCAAGATACCTATCTTGGATGCATTTGCTCTAATTCCGCAATATAAGAATTTTTTGAAAGATGATGTAAAAGAGAAAGAAGAGGAATGCATGGCTATAGGAATGTAAATGGGTAGATCAGTGTTGGTACCAGTTCTGCCTTATCAGAGGAAAAAGCTAATAGCGGAGAAATTATAAAATCCAGGAAGTTTTACCTTTCCATGTGCTGTGGGCCACTTAACGTTTATTAATTGCTTGTGTGACCTTGGGACATCTATCAGCCTTATCCCTTTATCAGTTGCTGAGAAGTTGGAGTATACAATGTTCAAGGATTGCAAAATTTCGCTTGTCCTCATGGACAGGACGACAAGGTACCCGAGGGGATTGCTCGAGGATGTGCTAGTGATCGTTGGAAACATTCAAGCCCTGACAGACCTTGTGGTTTTGAAAATGGACGAAGAACCCACTGATCTACTATTGCTGGGTAGACTGTTTCTGGCATCAATCGGAGCCATGATAGTTATGAGGAACCGCACAATTGAGTTGAATGTCAGAAATAGTGTTAGAATGCTATTTGACCTCAAGATTACCACGAGGAAACCAACTATAGCCAGGCAGTGCTTTGAGATCAGAGGAAGCATCGAAGGAGAGCCGATGCTAGAGATAGTATGAAGAGTCAAACTTGAGACTCTAAACAAGCTCACTTGGGAGGAAATCCCATGTCTATCCCTTTTCTTTAAAAAGTTTCTTTTTATTTGGTCTAAGTTTATTTTTGCTTTTATTGGTTGTTTGGTGAACAATTTATTTACTATCATATTGGGTATTTGGAATGGTCGTCTGCGTTTCAGGTACATATAGACCAATCACGAACTGAAGGCAGCCATCTTGGCAGCAATTAGGGAAGATTAACCGTAACGAGCCAAGAATTAGCTTGCCTCGCATATGGCACTCGCGAAAAAAGAAGCAAGGAATGAATTTGTTGGACTAAAATCAACATCCCTTGTGGCGAACCCGCGAGGAAGGGGCTGCGAGTGATGTTCAAATTGCTTTGAGTAACATTCATGAACCACTCGCACTACCTAAGTATCCTCATGGGCGATGCATTTGGTGAGTGATGTCACTAAGGGTTATATTCTGAATTATAATGGCACATACCCGTAATGCCATCACCTAGCTCACCGAATGCATCACCAATATTGTTTTTAGAAAAATAAATTCATTGTTCTTGAACTAAATCCATAGCCTAATTTATTTGATTATAGAGCTTGAACAAGGTCGTTAAGCTATTTTATACTAAGCTGGCCTTGGATTGTGATTAATACCTCTCTAGTCTTCAGATATTGGTTTTTTAAACAGGAGATTGAGCAACATCAAAAAGGTTCAGAACAGTCACTAGGTAGTACAATAGACCGGGTTAAAGTCAAATTTTTCTGAATAGGTACTCATGCCTCTCAGCCAACTGCGCCAATATGCGAGGCAGCCTGGGAAATAAGATTTGGAAAGTTGGTTAGTTAACTCAATTCTAGCTCATCAAGTGGGACCCACAAGTCAACTAACCCAATCAAGACACGAGGCAGCTTTAAAACCCAAAATTGTCACCTACTTTCCATACATGGATAAGAAAAACCCTAATTCTCACTCATATATATATATATATATATATGTATATATCTCCTCTCACACCGCCATCAAAATAATCTCCACTCAAGCTTTCCCTCTACAGCAAAAATTTTCTCTTTCTACACTCAGTTCTTAGATGAAGAGAAAAACGATCGAAGGATAAGGATCAGGGAGAAGCTGCAAGTTGCATATGGCTAATGGAAGACTCAGTCTCTCAGTGAGATAACAAATGCCCCTCGCCGACCTAACCACAAGAAACCACTGCGAGGTTGATAACAACGAGTTTTAACCCTATATCCTATTGCAAGTGCACAACAAACATAATAGTACTTAGGGGTCGAATTCCTCAGAGAACCAAATCAACTTTTAACTTCTATCAAATCAAAAGCTATATCAATCAAGATCAGAGAAATAAATACTAACAACTTAACGTGGATGTAAACAATTAACTAAAGCAATAGGATATCGGGTATTTATTTAGGTTTTAGAACTCTTGTCAGGGAAGCTATTCAGGAACTAATCTAATCATATTCTTGGCTTGAACATAAATAAAGATAAACCAATTCTCGTTGAATCTACCCCTCTACTAATAATCTAAAGATCCTAACTCTCGTTGGTTTCAGATTACAAATAGGCTTTATCGTTTAAGTTTAATTACCCACAACCCAACCTAGCATCAACTCTCGTTGGTAGTGAAGGAATTGCTCTTCTAATCTAGTTCTGGTTCTTAACAAACTTCTGGAAAGTTAACAACCTAAAATCATCGATTAGGTGATCAAGCTAATTTATGCATTAAGCTCAAGTATTAGAAGGAGAATCTTCTATTCATCAATCCTATTTGTTCCCTAACAGTTGAATTCTAAAACCCTAGAATCCCTAAATCCGATCTAAGATCTACTCAGACATTGAACAATGAACAAAGCAAATCATGATGAACTGAAACTGAAATTGCATTAAGAAATAACAATAGGGTTCAGAAATTCTTCTCAAGTATGAAGAGATCTTCTTCCTAGCTTACAAACTCTAAAACTGCTGTGAAAATCGTTCTTCTTAAGCTCAAAGACGACTTACAAAAATAAAATAGGAAAAGAGTATTTATAGGTTTCAAAACAAGAGCTGAAAAATCGTGAAATTAGGTTTCTTCGAAGGGCATCGATCGATCGATCCTTGTGTTGATCGATCCATCTTTGGATATTGAGTCGATCTCTCAGAATCCAAATCGTTCTTCAGATCGTGTGCATATTCCCCATTAAAGCTCTGATCCATCGATCTTTGTATTGACCGATCGATCCTTCCTCTCCTGGAGAATACCAGAAAACGCTTCAAACTTCTCCAAAGTCCACCTTCAAGCATGATTCCAACTCTGAACGTTTTTGACCTGAAATCTCAATAAAACACAGACAAATTCTCAAAATATAACCGTAATAATGAGCTCAAAACCAACAAAATATGAGGAACATCATTTCCCCCAGACTTAGCTTCTTGCTTGTCCTCAAGCAAAGAAAGAAAAGACTGTAGGAAGATCACATCTCATCAGACAAATGACTCTCTCCAGATCCTGCACATCAAGTCCAAAGTGATCACAAGAATATTACTTATCAAAATCAAGACCACCTTGTACTTCCCCCAGACTTGGCAAACATAACAATCTCGTGTCACAATTCAAAACAAACAATCAGATTCTCCATACTGACTTCCTAATAATTCTAAGTGCAGTCTCATTCGAGGGAATATCGATCAAAAGGCGAAAAGTTCCTACTTCTACTCTCTAGACTACCTTCAATCTGATCCCATCTCTCTCTTTTCATAAAACCAATTCTTCCCAGGTTTGCTTAGGGTGCCCTTTTTTTATTACTTGGTTGATTCTTTGGTAACGAAAGAGTATACATGAGTTGCTTCATTGGAGTTTCCCTAAGTAAGCTAATTCGTAAAGTGAAAAGGACTACGTCATTGGATGTATCCTCAGACACGTCCAATTCACTCTAAAAACTCGCAGCNGGCTAACTTCATGTAAAGGTTTGAATCGAGTACCATCAGAATTTGGCTTAAAATGCCTGAAAATGATGAAGAGAGAAACAGAACCAGACTTACAAGAAACATCTTTCATTGAGTAAAGAGAAGGAACATACCTAATGTATTACCAATTTCCTTGACGAGAGGATTAAGTCAGGTTAGGAGTGAAATCAGCATGACATCCCGTGAAAGTTGAGATGAATGTGCTATGAAACTGAGTGTTGCTTTGTCTCTAGG
>OVBA01003530.1:0-27590 GCA_900406435.1 Lepidium aucheri | reverse complement strand
ATAAAGTCTACTATGACAATTTTAGTAAAACTCAAATTATAGCTTATGTATGATGTTTTTTTATTTTATTTTTCCCATGTGTGTTTAATCATTTACCTTCTTGTGTATAAATTTCACATGTTTATGTGTTATATTTATGGTTTACTATATTTTTTATTTAATTTAGACATTAGCTCATTTTGAGTAGACTTAAAATAAAGTTTACATTTAGTAGACTTAAAATAAAGTCTACTATGAAAATTTTAGTAAAACTCAAATTATAGCTTATGTATAATGTTTTTTTTTGTATTTTTCCATGTATTTACTTATTCACCTTCTTGTGTATCAATTTCACATGTTTATGTGTTATATTTATTGTTTACTAAATTTTTGATATAATTTAGGCATGTAGCTCATTTTGAGTAGACTTTACATAAAGTTTACATGTTGTAAACTTTGAATAAAGTATACTTTTTCAATTTTGATAAAACTCAATTTATAGCATATGTATAATGTTTTTTTTGTATTTTTCCCTTGTGTGTTTACTCATTTATCTTCTTGTGTATCAATTTCACATGTTTATGTGTTATATTTATGGTTTACTAAATTTTTGATATAATTTAGGCATGTAGCTCATTTTGAGTAGACTTTAAATAAAGTCTACATGTTGTAGACTTTAAATAAAGTCTACTTTTTCAATTTTGATAAAACTCAATTTATAGTATATATATAATGTTTTTTTCCCGGTTTATGTTTATTTAGTTGTTTGTCCATGTTTATGTGTTATGTTTATGGTTTAATAAATTTTTAAAATAATTTAGGTTGTTAACTCATTCTGAGTAGACTTTATTTGAAGTCTACATTGGGTAGATTTCATTTGAAGTCTACTTGCTAAGTAAACTTTTTACAAAGGTCTACCAAGTCTACAATATCAATTTTGTTGTACAATGTATAAAATTTGCTCTTTAAGATAAATTGGTTATAAAAGAGATTCAAGATTCATAATGAAAATGACTCTTAAAATGTACAAGGAAAGGTCATAAACCTAGTGATTGATTGTAGCATCGAGGAGAAAGTATTAAGCTTGGAGAACGTTTGTTTTTTGATTTTTCATAAGTAAATTATTGTAATCGTTTAGGAATCAACAAAGCATTAGAAATGACCAAATTACTGTCAAATTGTAACGCAACCAAATGTTTGATTTATTGAAACAATATATATTTTTTGCTGAACTCAAACATCTATAAACTAGAAAATAAAACTAAATATTTGTGTACATAAGAACTAAAATATGTGGACTTGTTTACAAATCTTTTAAAATAGTCTACCAAAGTTCCAACGTAACAGAATAAAGCCGGTCAAAAGCCCACACAAGAGCTAAAAAATGACTAATATCAAAAGGGTACTAAATAGATGTTTTCTTTGCTCTCATTAATTGAAATTCAATATTTTGTCGATTAGCTGCAAAAAAAAAGCATTTTGATGAGTTAAAATCATTGATCTAGTAGCTTGAAATAATCAACTAGACTCATCGTCAGCACTCAGCAGCGAGATCAATATCAACAAAGAACTATATTCAAGAGATCTTTTCCCCCAAATTTATCAACACAAATTCGATTAAAGAGAAAACAACTCACCAATCAGCGTAAATAGCTGCAGATTTGAATGGAAAGGTGAAAATGAAATCTAACCCAACTGGATCTCCTGCAACAAAAAGAACCCGTTCTGACAACTCTACATACAAAGTCTACATGACAACTCTACACACAAAGTCTACATGACAACTCTACACACAAAGTCTACATGACAACTCTACACACAAAGTCTACATGACAACTCTACACATGAAGTCTACATGACAACTCTACAAATAATAAACAAATTAAAATTATACAATGAGACTTTTCACATCTCACAATAAAATATTTCACTCATATTAACAAAAAATGAATTTCAAAAGAAACTATAGATAAGAAAATCAACAAAAATAAAAGCTTACTCAAGAAAATAATGATAAAAATCAAATATTTCATAGTAAAAAAAATTATTATACAACAAAACCCAAAAAATTTAAATCTAACAAAGAAAATAAAAGAGATGAAATCTTTACAATAAAACCAAATAAAAATCAAATCTTTCATACCTTGAAATTTGAATGATGTAGTTTACATGATCCAAGAGTCACTACTCTTGGTTTCTCTTCTTCTTTCATTGATCCTCCTTTGAGCAAATTTAAGGCAATGAACAATGAACAATGAAACAAATGAGATTTCTAAATCAAAAAGCAAAGTTAGTTTACTAACTTTTTGAGTTAGTTTTGCATTTGACTCAAATAAAGTTTACTTTTATATTTTTATTCAAATTTTAGGTCATTTTAATCAATTCCCATTTGATTTAATCAACAAGTCATACGTTTAATTTTTATTTTAGTTTTGTGAAGGATTATAATTCTTGGGCACAAGAGAGAGAGTGTGTAATCATTAGGGATGCGGCCAAAAAAAGAAAAACAAATTCTTAGAGACCTGTTGGTAAAGAAAAAAAGGAACAAATTCGTGTTGGTAAAGAAAAACAAATTTGGTTTCTTATTCTAGTAAAGCAAACATAATTCACAATTATGTTAAATTAAAGTAAACCAGACTGAACCTACCATGCATCTTTTTCTTTGAGAACAATCCGACCATGTATCTTGATTTGTGTGATAAATTTATTTTAACTAGAGATTATACCGGATTACGCTCACTCTTATATTATATCGACGTTTGATTTTTGTTATTATCATGAAATTTAAAATTTAATGTTTAAACTGTTTTTATACTTTAATTAATCAATTCCTATTTTATAAATAATATTAGTAAATTATTAATCCATGTTTTTTAAACTCTTCATCAACTTTCTCAAGCGCAATTATATGCGACTGGTCATAATTCGTACACAGATCATGCATATATTAGAATCAAGCACAGTTAAATGCGGCAATTATACACAAAGATAACATGTTTAATCATTGCAAGAAACCATGAGCTCTCACGAGCAACCTTCAAATGGAGAGGGAGAAGAGATGTTAGGAACTACACCAAAGGTTTGTTTACTTTGCAACACTTTTTGGAATCATAAATAGTTTATAATCTGGTTTTTTATTTGTGTTTTATTAGGCTAGTAATACATCTAAATTTCAAGCTTCTGCTATTGAACACATTCTCAAACCTATGACAAGTTTCACCTTTACCGTTCCAACCATTTGATGATTATGAGATTATATTTATAAACCATGAGCTCTCATTTTAAATTTTTTTTGGAAATTTAAAACAATATTCTGTTTACCTTCTGAGTCAAGTTTGTTGTTTAATTGAGGCACAAGCTATCAGTAAGCTTGAACTCTATTTTTTTGTAAATTCTAAGGCTTTTTATTTCTATTGTTGTTGATTAACTTTACTATTATAAAATTGATCACACACTTATCTCTCGTTACTATGTGGATTAAGGTCCAGTGGGCCAAATTTCATAATTAAAAAGAAACTGAATTAGAGAATAATTCGTTATCAGCAAAAGTAGAATAATTATTTAACGCGACGATAACTCGAAAGGACTGTAACGAGAGTGAATGAAGGCAAGCCCTAGACCGTACAAGTTGAGAGTAAAGGACGATATTTCTCTCTTCACCGTCAATTAATTTATTGTTTGATTGAGGCTCACGCTACTTGTAAGTCTTTATAACCCTAATTTGTTTATATTTATTTGTGTCTCTCTCTGTTGATTCATTTGATTCGTCTTTCTTAAAGAAAACAATGGAGTTTGATCAACAGAGACCGTACTCTGTTTTAACGAGAAATGAGGTTATAAACATGATGAAGAAACAGATCAATGAAATCTCTGAAATCTTCTGGTTATCAAAATCCGATGCCACTGTTCTTCTCATGAATCTCCGATGGGACTCGCTTCGTGTTTCAGAGCGTTTAGGTGATAACAAGGAAAATTTACTGGAGGAATCAGGTTTGAAACCAGTCGTGATTGATTCGTTTTCAGATTCATCTAATGAGTTTCGGTTTGATACTTGTGGTGAATCATATGGATTTGATGCTGATAAAGAAGATAACGATGATGATCTCAAAATCTCCACTCAGTTTTGTTCTCATAAGTTTAGCATAACGTATTGGAGAGAGTATCTTGAGAAGAATTTCTTCTCTGTTGTGGAAAACAAAACATCAATCTGTTGTCCTGATCGAGATTGTCGAGCTGCTGTTGGACCAGACACGATTGAGAAACTACCTGTGTGTGATCAAGAGTTATACGAGAGTTATGTTCTGAGATCATACATTGAAAAGAACAAAGTATTGATGATCAAAGAATGTCCTGCTCCGAATTGCAATTACCTCATTGATTTTCATCACCAGAACAATGGTGAATGTGATGAAGAAGAGGAGAGTTATGATTCAAATGTGGTGTGTCTCTGTGGTCATGTCTTCTGTTGGAGATGCAGGCTTGAGTCACATAGACCAGTGACCTGCAACAATGCTGCTGATTGGTTGTCTAGAGACTTGAATAAAGTAGAAGAGGATCAATCTGATGAAACAACAGCCATATCTTGGACAGAACTCATGAAAAAGACTTGCCCTCGTTGCCTTTGTCCTGTTGAGATGTTTGAGCGTAACAAAAAAAGTCGCAAGTTCTTGACTTGTCCCTGCAGGTTCCATTTCAAATCTTATAAAATTGAATTTATCTCTCTATTTGAGTATATTGATCTTACTAATTGTGTTACCTTGATTTAGGTTTCTTTTCTGTTCGAGGTACTCTTTACCAGATGAAGCCCTCAATAAGAAACCAGAATCCTCTGGAGACTTTGTTTCTACAGAAGGAGTGTGTGGAGACTTTGTTACTACAGGAGAAGTGATTTCGTGTGAGGATAACTGGGAGGTGTGTGAGATTTCACTGGAGAAAGCTGAATACGATCTAAAAGATTTCGTGGGATCAAAAATGATGAAACCGAGTCTCATGACAGAGGAAGACATTAGGATTATAAGACAAGGATTGATGCTTATTGTCCAATGCAGACGAGTTCTGAAATGGTGTTGTGTGTATGACTATATCCACACAGAGTATGAGATCTCGAAGAAGGAATATCTACGATACCTCCAAGGAAATGCTACTGTGGCTCTCAATAAATACTCAGACACCTTACACGAGCAAATAAATTTACTTTCCACTGATCCTACTTGGGAAGAACGTAGTATGGTCAGGGTTACAAACCCAATCGCGACAAGTAACATTGGTAATCACTTTTATCATTTCATCAAGACTTTAGAAAATGGTATGGTCGATGTGCAGGTGAAGTCTTACGACGATGTGGCTGGTCCGTTCTGGTACTGTGATCGCTGCACCTATGGAAACAGTTGGGGCGATGTGGAGTGTAAGATGTGCTGTGACGATACTCTTCCTGAGGAGGAGATTCTTAAGTATCTGTCTCTTGATGAATCTAATTTATGTGTCTCTTAACTAGGTTTGTTAGAGATAAAACAGCTTTTAAGTACTTAAGCTAGAATAATGTATCTACAGACTAGTTTTCTTCATGTTTTTCTGAACTTTTTTGAACAAATAATGTTATTTTCCTAACTTTACTCGTCTTGTGTTGGGAAACTTCACACCACCTTGACGTTTCTTCAAGGTTTTCCACCAATGAGGTTTCTTACCATGGCTCTGCAACTTGTGCTTTTGTTTCTTTGATTGTCTTCTATGTCTCATTAATCCTTCTACTAAGGCCTGAAACTGCCCACCTCGATGCTTCTGCTTATATGTAGTCAAACCTTTGGATTCTGATTTCTTCCGTGATTCGTCTTTCTTTTTGTGAAATGTCCTCTGTACATTCTTCCAAGCTGATAACTTACGGCCTTTCTCCTTCTCGTGGTGGTGATGGTGATGGTGGTGGTGATGATGATGGTGGTGAAATACTTGTCCTAACTTATTCTTGAATCTTTGAAGTCGCCCCAAGGCCTTTTTCGCAGTACCTATTGATCCTTTGTCTCTCCTTTTACGTGGAGGAGAAGCAGTGACTTGAGAATCATCATCATCATTATCATTACTCTGTGGTGAATATGATGATGAGCCTGACTCAGACTCAGTAACATTATCTCCTTGAGTTTCCCAATTTGAGCCAGAGCTTGACCCTGTTTCGTCAGAGTTTTCTTCTGACTCTAACTCAGTGGAAACAAGTTCTTCGTCTTCAGAACCAGAGCTTGTCACACTCTCTGTCCCAACCGAATCCTCATCCCAAATTTCAGTTTCCTGATCCAACAAAGTTGGTTTCATCATCTTTTTGTCTGCAGTTCTGTTACCTTGACTTGGCTTCTTGAAATCAACAGATCTCAGAGGAGACAGTAATGGTGGAAGTCGTGACTTAACCTGACGAAACTGATCATCAGGAGTCAAACTTGGATCATGAGGCCTTTCAAATCTCACCACTGCACCATTATTCACACGTCTCTCACTAGGTAATATAGTCGAGGTTCCTCCATGTCTCTTAAAACCAGACATGGAAGGAGGAGGTTGAAAGCTTTGTCTTGGTTCCTCAATATTAGGAACAACCAAACTACGAGACTTACAAGACCTGGTAGTATCATCAGAATCCAAACGTCTAGAACGAAAACTCAAAGCTGAAAGCTGTGTTTCGATTTGTTCAATTGAATCAGCAACTTCTTCAACAAAACTATCCTTACGTTGAATCAAACCTCGCTTCAACGATACATTCCTTGTCTCAAAAGTCTTACCAATTACAGAACCGTTGTTTGATTGTGACTCAACCACATTCAATGGTTTCTTACTCTGTAAAACCACTTTATGAGACAATCTTAATTGTGCTGCTGCAAGTATCTGCAATAATCATGAAGATCGATGAATAAAACTGCAAAAAACAGAGTTTGATTGAAAAAATGGCGGTTACTTACATTTGATTGTCTAACGAGAAGTTCCTGAGAGGAAGAATCAAGCAATCGTTTGAGTAGAAATTGAGAGTTCATATCCAACTGTTAAGATTATGGATTAGATTACTCCATTAAAGACGAAGAATAATGATTTTGAGTTTGAAGATGAGAATTAATTCATTGTAGAAAATCAAAAACTTACCAGTAATGACTGAGGAATATATTCATTACTTAGATTTGTTTCGAGAAGACTGTATAATCTTCTCAAGGATTGAAGATCACGCTCTACATTTTCAGGCTCCATTAGAATCAGAAGGAAAAAAATGAAGAAGAAGAAGAAATAGTTATTGCGTCGGTTTATACTCTAAACCAAAATATCCGGCTTATTTTGCTTTAAAGTCGGTTTGTCTTTTTCTTTTCAACTTAATTATATTTACTATAATTAGATAGATGAGTCCCGATCCATAGTCGTATCTTAAAATCTTCTTTATTTATTTTCCTTGCATATGTTAAGATACAAATGGAAAATTTGTAGAGTGATCACTACCACCGAACCAGTTATCCTTCAACGTTGATTTAATTTGTCTTAATAAAACAAACAAAACCATATCGGCTCTGTAAAATAAATAACCGATAGTTATGTGTTTATTTTCGGTTTAAATAATTTGATGTTTGATAGTGTATTTTTTTGTAAAAAAGGATAGTGTATTGTTCAAGTGGTTAAATCTATATCTACTATTTATTTAATACCAAAATTTGATTTTATGGAATCATGTTAACAAAAAATTTGACCTAAATTTTGTATATTTCCATTTGAGAATTTCTTAAAATTTCTTTCCTTAAGTTACATACTTATCATTCAATCATAAAAAACTTGTTTATGTAATTGTAAATTACAAGAATAAGATCGAAGATTACCAAAAAAAAAAAAAAGATTGTTGCCAATTACATGTAAAAGTAAAAACATTTCACCTTGACGAGACTTTTACGTGCAAAGCTTTCTTTTACTCTTTGTATTTTATTGTTTTTCCAAAGTTATATTTGCATGAATATCATAAGTCATAAGTCATAACTTCTTTTGTTTTTAAACAGTAATAGAAAATACGTCTGAAAGTGTATAAGCGCAAGATTTTCATGCATACATCTGAATTCATATGTGTATTTTTGTTTCTGATAATAATAACGGCTACGTAATAAAAGGCTCAAAATCCTTAAAAGTAAAAGAAAGACCGAACAAAAACAGTGAAACAAAGAAGATCTAAGAGTGGTCAATAATCTAGAAAACATAATTCTGGCTATTTCATGAATTTGTCAACAGTTAGATTGTAATTAACACTGTAATATGATTAGTAAAAGAAATCTAAAAACGAACCAAAAAAGCTTCAGAAATTGCCATATAGAGGTTAAGAGGAATGAAGCCTGGTCCGAGAATCATTTAGAGTTTTGATGTGTTTGATTAAACTGAATAACTCTGCATGACCTCGAGCCAAACAACATTCCTCTGAACCCTAAATAGCTTCACACACACTAAGAAAAAGAAGAAGATGAAGAAAGCATGATGATGATCAAGTTTATGTAAGAATTGGAGAAGAAGAGATAAGGCAAAGAGACCAAAGTAGCTTCTTCTATATATAGAGAGGACAAAAGATCTAAACCCTAGATTTTACTTTTACATTTTCTTACATTGATTTAGTAATTTTAGTTTAATTTTGTTTTTATTAATTTTGGTTATTGTCTTTATTTGGTCTATATATTGTTTCCTAAAATAGAAAATTTACCGTGTATAATCCATATTGTGGTAAAATCCGACATACGTCCAAGTTAGTACATTCAAAGTTTAAACCATTTTCATGTTTTAGTTCAATTATTCTTCTTTTTCTTTTCTTCTATATATATTTAATTACAGTCATTTCCAAGGCCAACAGCAATCTTCCTCTTATTTAAAATCTCTGTCAAGTCCCCAAAAACTAAATCTGCAGATCTTGTAACATATATATATATATATATATGATATTTGTATGTCAAATGTTGAGTGTTATTACTATATACTCTTTCCGTTTACTTATAGTTGATGTTTTAGAAAAAAATTGTTTCATTTTAGTTGATGTTTTAAGAATTCTATGCAAAATTTATTGTGTTTTTGACTTTTTGAATTATGCAAATTGATTTGTGATTGGTTAAATTATTTAGGAATTTGTGATAAAACATATTTTATTTAGGAAAATTAAACTAATTAATATGTGTGAAATTTCTATAATATTAAC
The DNA here is from genome assembly GCA_900406435.1 of Lepidium aucheri. Classification (NCBI taxonomy): domain Eukaryota; kingdom Viridiplantae; phylum Streptophyta; class Magnoliopsida; order Brassicales; family Brassicaceae; genus Lepidium; species Lepidium aucheri. The sequence continues at coordinate 18,436 of OVBA01003530.1, read as the reverse complement.
TAAAACTAAATAGAGAGTACAAAGTAATTAACATTATAATGTAGTTATTTTGAGCAGTTTTTGTTGTAATATCTAGACACAGACATATTGTATATACAGTAAAGCTCATAAATATATATATATATACATAGGTATAATGTGTGTATATATTTATGTGTAATGTATTAAATACAAGACAAGTAACTTTGTCCTGATTTATTATTATTGCCTTATTATTACTTTGGCTTCATCTCAACAACTTTTTTGTTTAGGTTTTTAGAATTGAAATGCTCCTCAACGACGTACAATGTTGTTGTCTTTAGTTAAAAATTAAAGTGTGGTTATGTGTTTATATATACTTTTGTTAAATATGTACTATTTTGCAAAAGTAAATTATCAAAATACCAATAATTTTTTTCATACCATATTTCATGATTCTACTATCTTACAATGCCAAAATCAGATATAATTAGATTTTTAACATTAATTTTGTGTACAATTAAGAAGAGAGAAAAACTTCGGGTGTTTTTGATATTATATGTGATAGTATTGGTGGAATTAGAGTTTTAGTTTTAATTTTGTGTGCAATTAACAAGCACATCAATATTTAAACTACATTCATAGTTATGAATATTTTTGAATAGAATTAGACCGATCACCTTAAAAATTAAGGTTGATAGCATGAATAAGTGAAGCTTATTTTGTTGTCATGCAATGAGTAGTTTATTGGAAATCAATAATTAAAGAAATGTTTGGAAAATCGATAATTAAAATTGATATTATTTGAAGTTTATTTCTAATCGATTTCGAGATATTTTTACAACAAATATTAAATTTGTAACAACCAATAATTTGTATGTGTAAAACATGTTTACTAATTTTTCAAATTTGTCTTTAGATCGTTGTAAATAATATTCGTTATAAATTCGTTGCATATTAGGGACGTTTTTACAACAAATTTTATCAAACATGTTAATACGTTATAAATTCATCGTAAATTGCCTATACAGTTTTACAACAAAATTTTACATTGTAAAGAAACTTTTTTCGTTGTAAAAGCGACAAACAATCCATAAACTCTACCGTCTCTAAAGCATTGTAAAAAAGCATTAGTAGCTTAATGTTTTGTTGTAGTGATCGTTTATTTTCAAACAATTTTCGTTTCAACCACTAATTTAAACCGTTTTGTTCCAAAATGATATCACTAATGAGATTCAATATTGAGTAATGTCTATTTACATATCATGTGGCATGCAAATAGAAACTTTATAAACTTCGACGATTGGTCAACGGTTTAAGCTCAAATCACCGATTGACCATTAACGTATTTGTCTATAATTCTATTAATTGACTTTGGTTATTTAAGGTATGTCTGAGAAGGTCAGGAGAAACACCGAAGAACACGTCACAACAAACCAAAGAGATAAAAAAGGAACAAAAAGATCTGAATCGTTCATTCCTAATCAAATCGGACGGTGGAGAGTAAAGTTACCTGGGAACCGGACATGTCGGTGTCAGCGGAAACCAAGCAACAATAACCGAGAAAAACAGCCCGGTTTACGAGGAACTATGAAAGCTGGTCTTTTTTTTCACTGACTGCTTACGTCTCTCTCTCTCTCTGGTCCCATTACTTTGCTTCATCTTCTTCATTCAATTCACACACAAAGTACAACACACTAATTTAACCTTATATTATGATTTGTTTTTGCTTTTAACAACAGAGGATCTAGGGTTTAAGAATAAGTCTTAATCTATGAAAGTTCTGTTGGTATTGAATCTGATTTCTGAATTTTTGTCATAAGGAAATTTCTTGATTTGTTTTGTTCTGTCACTGTTGTTTTATCCCTTCCAATAAGCTAACAAATTTCATGAGATATAGTCAAAGAAAAATCACGTTGACAAAAGACAATAGATAAGAGTTCCTTTTGTGGAAATATTAATTTAGGAAAAATACAAATTTTTTTATTTAGAGTCAACAATAATCTTCATGTAATCTTGTTAAATATTAAATTTTTAAAATTTTTAATCAAAGTTTGATTTCAAATAATCATATAATAACATTTTTCTGTCGATAATTAGATTGATAATATTCGATCCATAGTCTGAAACTCACTTCTTAATATTTTCTTAATGTACTACATATAATGAAAGGAATTGAATCTCTGATACAAAAATTATTAGTTGAGTCATACTAATCACCAAACTAAAAAGAATTCGGCCAAATAATAGTATAACTCTGCATAAGAAAGTTTAGTGCCCTATAATGGTATACCATTTAACTCATAATTAATATTTAAATTAGGGGTGGACATTTTAACCGAATCGAACCAATTTGAACCAAACCAACCGAACTTAAACCGATCCAAACCAAACCATAGTACACATACAAACTATTTGGTTATGATTCTATTCAGACCGAATGGTTCGGTTTGGTTCGGCTTCAAACCGAACCAAACCGATGAACCAATGTGTTAATTCATCCTATTATTAATAATATATATTATAAAAATTACTACCATATCACCGAGTTACTCTCAGTTTGGTGGTTAGGATAATCTAGCTAATGACTCAGGACATCGGAGTTCGATTCCTCCCCACTACACTAGTAGAATAAAAAGGAATTTTAAGGTGTGTGCTACGATATGGATCGAGCCTTATCGATCAACAACGACAATAAACTTTTAACTTAAATGTGTATGTCTTAATAATAAAATTACAACTATCTCAATTTCAGTACACAAAAATAAAATTACAACTATCTCAATTTTAGTACACAAAAATAGATTGACATGTCTAATAAAGGATGACATACATTATTCAAAAGTAATAATATTCATTCAAATTCAGTTCAGTGATTTACTAACAACTTAGTTGTTATCTTATAATGATTTCTTTCTTGCTTTTTCTATAATATTAGTTTTTAATATAGTAGTAATTCATATGTTTATTAATTCAACAAAAGTAAAATCAAACCAAAATAAAACCAAACCAAACCAAGTCAAACCGCATATAAACCAAACCAAAGTGAAACCAAACTATACTAAGTTTGGTTATATTTGGTTAGAACTTTTGTATAACCAAATTAACTGAACTGAATAAATGTCAAACTATACCCGAAACTAAACTGAAATGTCCACCCCTGATTTAAATGAATGTGAATAACTAGTAGTCTAGAGATTTATGTGGAAAATAAACCAATATAAAACATCATCTATTTTAATACAAATGAAAAGTGCTTAAACATTATTTATTTTGAGACAAAGGCAGTAAATACATGTTTCAGATTAGTTTTTAGCAATAAATCTGTCTATGTCATATATTCTGGGAATAAATGTGCATATACAAAGTTGAGAATAAAAATGCAAAACCAACAAAAATGGAGGGCTGAGTTAAAATATCATAATTTCTAGCGACTTCATACGTAACTTCATATAAAAACAGAGCAAGCAGAGCAGAGACTGTCTCCATAACAACCATCATCAACATTATCATCATCATTATCATACAGCAATAACCAAATCATATATACAAAACACAAGTAGTTATAATGTTACGTTTTATCTATTACACAAATCAAGTTTGTGTGTTTATCTTCGTTTTCCCACCTGTTTCAATACAATTAGCAGCTTGAAAATACTTTCTAAGTTTATGTTCTATCATGCAAGTTTTGTTTCTCTCTTTTAATCCTTCATCTAGCTGTCGATAATCGGATAGATTCTTGATCAATGGTAGATTCTTCTTCACCCCAAGTAGCTGGTAAAGTCGGAAGCAACAATTCTTCTTTGTTTCTTACTTCTTCAAGTTGTTCCCATTCAATCCATTTCTCAGCTAAATCACCAGTCCCTTGAAGCATTTTAACAACTTCTGACATCGCTGGTCTTTCTTCTGGTAAGCCTTGTGTACATAGAAGAGCCACTTGAACAATGGTTTCAACTTCTTTAGAGTCATATGTAGTCAAATTGCTATCAACAATGTCTCTCAGTCTTTGTTCCCTAAGCAACTTCTTTATCTGTTTCATACAAATCCAAATGTTAGTTTCAGAATTTTTTCAGACTGGAGTAAGAGAATTCAAGTCTTACATGATCAAGTAAGAGAATGTTTTCTTCTTCTTCCAACCGCGAAAAATCGATTGCTCGTTGACCAGTAACGAGTTCAAGAAGTGTTATACCGTAACCAAACACATCAGTTTTCTCTGATGATTTTCCTGTGCAGAGATACTCTGGTGCAATGTGACCCATTGTACCTCGTACTTGTGTTGTAACATGAGTCAGTGATGTGTCTACTAACTTAGCTAAACCAAAATCTCCAAGAACAGGCTCAAAATTGTTGTCTAAAAGTATGTTTGCAGCTTTGAGATCGCGGTGTATGATCTTTGGATTACAATGTTCGTGAAGATACTCTAAACCATGAGCTGAACCAAAAGCTACACGCTTCCTCGTTGGCCAGTCTAATCCTTCCTCTCCAGCTTTCAAATCTACAACGTCACATTTGCAAATTCTCTTGAGTAAAATCTGTTATTTCAGTTGAAGAGTTATAGAGAAGCTGAATATAAGTACCTCTTAGTCGATATGCGACACTAAGATTCTCCATATATGGATAAACAAGGATTCTCTCGGAAGAAGTTGTGCAGAAGCCAATAAGGCGTAAGAGATTCTTATGAACTGCAACACTTATGAGCTGAATCTCTCTTTGGAAAGCAGCTTCTCCTCCAGGACTAAAGTAATCTGCAAGACGTTTCACTGCAACTTTTGTTTTGTCTGGAAGCAAACCTCTGTAGACTTTTCCAAATCCTCCTTGTCCGATCAAATTGCTCTCATTGAAACTATCTGTTGCCAGTTGGATTTCGCGTAAAGAGAATCTCTTTAGTTGTCCAAATGAGATCTTCCTGTCATCTTCACCTGCAATTTTACAAGTTTTATTTTAAGAGTTCATAGTGAACAAATGAGAGATTTGACAATACATATATGTAATCCTTACCAGCTACATCGAAGAATATGTCGTATTTGGTTCTGCGAACGCGATGATGATGGTACATGACCATAGCTCCAAGGAATAAGATTACAGAAGCAACACAACTTGCAGTTAAAGTGATGTTCCTTAGCTTCTTCTTGGAGGATGTGACTGAACATAAAGCAACTAAGTTAAGTTTGTTCTGTTTAGTATGTGAAATAGATGAAGAAGAAAGAAGCAACAACCTGGAAGCCGAGCACTCGAAGAACAAGGCTGATTTAAGCTTTTACCACATATAAGCTGAGTTCCTGAAAAGCTGTAAGGAAAAAAAACACAACAGGTGATTACATTACTGATGAGTCAGTGTAACTAACTAAGTAAATCATTGAGAAAGAAATGAGAATTTTATTACTCGAATGTTGGGATTGAGAAGAATTGTGTTGGGATGCTTCCTGTTATATTATTTTTTGAAAGATCCCTGTGAATCAAAATCATTGTTTGATCTAAGCCAACAAAATCTCACAGAATCACATTTTAAAGATGGTTCATAAGAGTTTCTTATGAACTTACAAGTGCTTTAGATTCGAGAGCTGTTTCCAGCTTGCAGGTATTGAGCCGCTGAAACTGTTCATTGATAGGTTTAAAGTCTGTAGATTAACCATATCCCCAAGATAATCTGGTAAATCACCATATAAACTGTTGTTCTGCAACTCTCTGCATTTGAAGGCATCAACAACAATGTTATGACTAATGGAATTTATAAAGAAGAATCTTGTACTGGAAATGGTTTTGTGCTCTCTTACAAGGTAACCAAGAACTTCAGTTTTGTAATAGCTGGAGAGAGTGTTCCTGTGAATCCAATTGAGGCAAGACTTCTACAGATTGATAGAGAACAAGTTTTCAACATAAAGTGAAATCTCAGTAACTTAAAACTTAAGAATTGATCTCGAGAGTTCTTACAGAGCCACAACACTCTGGTCTCTACAGGTGACATAAGACCAACTATAGCAAGCGCTCACGAAATCACGCATCCATTTTAGACGATTGCTTGAATCATTAAGTGAATTTCTCAGCTGCAACAAAGCTCCTCCTAGCAAATGAATAGGAAGCAGACCAGTAAATACCATAAGATCATTGACTCTTAAACATACTCTAATTATATATATACCTTCGATATCTGGTTGAGTTGTTGCAGAAGTGAGTCCCACTAAAGTTAAGATCATGAAACATAGTACGATCTTGTTCCATGGAGAGCAATCTTTTTGAATGAATCCTCGTCGAGTTCTTAGAGGATTATGTAAGTTTTCACCATTCCCTACAGTTGATCAACATTCTATAAGAATTGTTGCATAGCTAAATCAATAAAACTCACTTCAAAAATCTTCTTTTGTCCTTTTTCTGCAGAATCTATAGTTTTGACTGCATCACACATGATTATTAATGGAGAAAGTTTGATTGTTTTACAAGAAACACATAACCCTTGTGATCAAACAATGTTAAGTAAACATTAGTAATCAAATACAAGAAAAGTTCTAGTTATGTAACTTCTCTGATTGTTTTTGATGTGAAACATCATCAGATCAATCAAAAACTTCTGCATCAAAAGCTCATTTGAACACAAAACATTGAAGAAAAATAAAACCTTAAAGCATCAAGAACAACAGATTCATAGTAGACATGAAAGTGTAAGAGAAAACAAAGCTTATAAAGTTATAAAAACCTGAGTGAGCCATAGAGAAGCTGAAACACTCTAAACACAAGAGAACACAAGCATGAATTGAGAAAGATATAGAGGATTTTGTATAATAATGATGAAACCAATAAGAGCAACAATAATGAAGAGAAAATAACATCTAAAGAAGAAGACTCTTTTAGAAGTTAGTGGCATTTAATGGACCCAGGTATTTTTCATATTTTTATCTTCTATGATGTAAAAGAAGAAGAAGAAATGCTGCTTTGAGGGAAAGAGAATCCCACTAAGTTGAAACATCTTTGATTTTCTTAATGGAGTTGTTTTCTTTATTGGTTTCTTTATTTTGGATGATCTCTTTTGCAAGTGTATGACTTGGATGTGTATGGCTCTTAAAGGTGAAATAAATGACTAAAAAAAGGAGAAAATTTGATGAAGAATGAGTAATTTAAATAAGCCAATGAGTTAATTAAGAATTTAACTTTGTTTGGGAAAATGGCTTATGCTTTTGGAAGAGACAGAAGCATGTGTAAGAAGGTTCCACTTGTTCAGGATTATATTCCAACATTATGGATGATGCCAATGCAAAAAGGCATTTTTGTTTATATTCTTCTCATCTCTAACCATCAAAAATGAGAATTATATATATTATATACAAACTAAAATATATTTTCAACAAAAATGCTCATGGAAATCATGTCTAAAATTTTTTTAATATCATAAAACGAAAATACATTTAGAAAATTAAGATTTTTAATATGCCTTTGGTTAAATATCCACTATTTCTATAGTTTTATTTCTTTCCATCAAATTTCAATTCCAGAAAATTACGTAACTCTGAACTTGTAGTTCTTGTAATTTTTGTTCAACACCCAATTTATACCTCAAAATCATTTTAAAATCCTTAACAATATTACATGAGATTACGTGAAACCATAAAATCAAATTCTAATGGAAAAGATAACATAAGTAGATTTAACTACTTGATTAAAAGTCTTTTTCTCTGAAATTTAGATTATGTATCAAAAATCTGAAAATATTATTGGTTAAAATTGAATTACATTGATATGTGAAATGGTATATAAGAAAAAAAACAGATATTTTTTTTAAAAAAAAATTAGGTAACAACAAGAAAGAAAATACATAATGTGATGAAGAAGCAGACTTGGAATATTAAAGGGAATAATGAAATCAATATTATATGCTTGAATATGTTCTTATGCTCATCTCTTTATAATATTATCACATTATTTTTCACCAAATGTGTGAGACTTTTGTTCCATCTACAAAAAATCTGATCATCGTCGCATTCTACAACATACATTTTTAAAAGTGCATTTTTATCTACATTCACAATTTTCATAAATAAAAAATTAAATTTTCTTTTATATTCGAAAATTTAAATTAACATAAATGAAGAAAAAACATGAGAGCCAAGAATAGGAGACAAGTGGTCTTTAGTCTAATGACAATTAGTAAGTCCTTATAGGCAGGCGCACTTGCATGTCTCGGGATCGAGTCCTACCGTCTGTATTATGCAGGAACTTGTTTATTGGACCGACCAGTTGTGCCCCAATGTTGACAAGAAAAAAACCAAGAATAGGATTTAAACATTAATTGTTTTTCATCAACACAAAACACATTAAAAAATGGGTAAAACATTTTTAACTCTCACACTATAAAAAGGGTAAAACATTTAACTTTTACATAGCCATTTTAAATACTCTTTTTTGTTAACTTTAGATTTAAGTTGTATATTTTTATTCACTAAACAAAGTTAGATTCACCGTAAACAATCTAACATAAATGATTAACTCTATCAATAGTAATCTTTCACTGAGGAAATTCAAATTAATTTTTTCGTCTAATGACTTAACACAAATCATTAACTCTGTGAACGTGAATAGTAAAATTTCATTGACTAAGCTCAAATTAATTTTGACTAACCATTCACACAAATTTTTAACAATAAATTTAATCTGACAAAATTGTTAATTTTGTTAAGTGGTTATTTGTCGACAATTAGATCGATAAAATCTAATATATAGTATAATACTCGTTTTTTAAAATTTTTATTTAAGTTTTTGACCAAAAAAAAATTCTTATTTAATTTACTAACCGTAGAAGAAAATTAGAATATTAGAAATCTGAGTCGTTAGATGTATTATATTAACAATCTGATTAAGAAAAATTCGATTATGTTAAGTTGTTTAAACGAATTTAATTTTGTTTATTCAATAAAAATGTATGATTTAAATCTAAAACGAATATATGTAGAAGGTTGTAAATGACTATGTAAAAATTGAAGGTCATTTTTCTCTTTTGTTTTGTTTTTTTTTTTTTTTTGTCACAAGGTCATTTTTCTATTCGATATTCATATTCTTTTTAGCTGATTATCAGACCGCGAAACGCGACCCCTAAATATTCGAAAACGTTCGTACATATAGAAACATATGAAGTGACGAAATAATCCTTGAGAATTGTGTATGAGCGACACGTGTCTCAGATGTGACGTGAGGGTATAATAGGGAAATCAAAATTAAAAATCCGCGTGTGGCGTTTGCTGATTGGTTAAAAAACACTAATGCCAAATCCGAAAAAAATCTCTCAGTTTAATCATCTGCTAATATCCCCACCTCGACTTTGACACCTTTCAGTTTCTTTTTCTTGCTCCGTCGTCTCTAGGTTACTGTGCGTAGCGAATCGAGAGCGTGACTGTGAGAAATATGGATGCACCGGTGATTGTGGAGGATGATGATGATGAGAAGGAGTGCGACGATTGGTGCTTCATCTGCAAAGATGGTGGAAACCTAATGCTCTGTGACTTCAAGTGAGTTTCTCTCTCTCTCTGTCTCTGTTCTCTACTCGTTTTTTGAACTATGAAGGACGGAGATATGTAGGTTTCTGGTGAACAAAAAACATAATGCTGCTGTTGTTTGTGTAGAGGATTAGTGAATTGCATGTTCTGGGTTTTTTGTTGACGAAGGGTGTTTACGTCTTTAAGTACTGCTAAGAAGATTCGTCGATTTAAAGGATGCATTTTATATTAATATAGTGAAGGTCGTTGTGCACCATTCTTAAATGAAATGTATAAAAAGGTCATTGTTCTTTAGGTAATTTGTTACAAGCTTAGGTACAAAATCGACCATTTTAGATCTATTAAAATTTCATCAGATTGATAATGTAAGATCTGCATGCAAATTTCCGTGTGAAAATTTCGTCAAGATGAATAGTAAAGCATTGTCATTTATGAAATCTAGTTCAAATGAATGCGTTTCCTCACTGTGCTTGCTTATTTCAGGGACTGTCCAAAAGTTTATCATGACAGTTGCATTGAGAGGGAGACCTCAGTTAAAATGACTGGAGACTCGTTGATCTGTCGTAAGGGCTCAAGTTTCTCTACATATATATATTCGTTGCGATATTATTACCAATTTGAAGTACCATGCTTTCATTGAATTCTTAATTAGCTTCCGTTCTCTTAATTAGTTGAATTGTCTATATCTGAAAATGTAGAGACATTGTAGGCTTTAGTTTGTAGTTTGTAGATTTCTTGACTTTTCCCAGTTATCTAGTGGTGATGAGTAGTATCCTATAGCATCTAACAAGAACAAAGTTTGAGCTTCTTTTAGAATTAGCTCCTTGTGTCTGTAGATTAATAGTTTCTTAAACCTATTGAAGCTGTTGGTAATTTGTACAAGCTTTAAATCAATCGGTTCTATCACTTAGAGTACAGTATCGAATCCATTTACTTGAAAAGTAATGTCTTGCCTTGTTAGGTAATTGGGTCTGTTAAAATTTCCGAACATAGAGGGGAACATTTATTTGAATGTTCATATTTGCAGTCAGGAACGTACTATATCTGTCTTGCTTGTTTGCTCGAGGGATCAATGTTGAATTGTTAATCTTCAATTTTCAGCGTGGCACAAATGCTATTTGTGTAGCAAGAGACCGAAGCTATGGTGCCTTTGTTGCCCACATGCTCTGTGTGAAGGCTGTATTACTCGTGCTGATTTTATTCACCTTAAAGAGAGTAAAGGCTTATGCAACCAATGCCAAGAGTATGTCTTTGCTGTAGAAGAGATTCAAACATATGATCCTGCTGGGGTATGTTTCAAATTGCCATAGCCATATCAATATATGTCTTATTATTTCCTTCTTACTCAATTTTGGATAGTAGTCTCTAACCTTGAAATTTTGGTAATCATCTGTACAAAAGAAGCATTTATGGCCTAACGATACAAAAATGAGCATAATTTGGAAAACACTTAGCAAAACAACTCAAAAAATTTCAGTTAGAAGACTTGGGTAGGAACAGTTAGATGAATGAACAACACATTTGGTATTTCTTTAGCTAATTGAATGAAATATATGTGCATTAGAACTTGTAGTGTATTACGTTGTAAATTCTTAACTAAAAAGTGATACTCAAATGCATGACTACTTTATGTGTATCCCCAAAGCTTTTAATAAACTTTTTGCATGCTCATTTACCAACATTTCCTAAGGGAGTTGAGATGACAATTAAAAATTTATTTTCTCTACATAACATTTCCTTACTGGTTGGCAGGATAAGCTTGACTTGACAGATCCAAATACATTTGAGTGTCTGTTTCTTGAGTATTGGGAAATAGTAAAGAAAAAAGAAGATATAACTTTTGACGATGTCCGCGATGTCCACCCTTCAAAGGTACAATGGAAAGGTAGCAAGCTAAAGTACGAGGATGATCCCAAATTTTCGCCTGGTTATGTCCATAAATCGAAAACAGGAAAGAAAAGCATCAAGCGGAAACACAAAGAAGATCCCAACTTTTCACTATCTAACTATGCAGTTGAAGATGCAGAAGGTTATAAGACGGTGGGCAAAACAAGGACAATGGAGTTTATCAGATGGGGTTCGAAGCCCCTCATTGATTTCCTAACATCCATAGGGGAAGATACTAGAGATGCAATGTCACAACATAGTGTGGAGTCAGTTATCCGCAGGTACATACGTGAGAAAAGCTTGCTCGACCCTGAAAATAAGAAGAAAGTTTGTTGTGATGAGAAGTTGTATTCTATCTTCAGGAAGAAGTTTGTTAATCAAAAAAGGATTTATACACTTTTAAATGCGCACTTGAAAGAGAATCTTGATCAGATGGAGTATCTCACATCTTTGGAACACGGCTTTGGTGGAAAGAATGAAAAGGTTCTAGTGCCGTGCAAGAAAGAAAAAATAGATAGGTCAGATGAGAAAACTTGTGAGAAGGAAGTGAAACCTAAAATGAGGGCAACTGGTTTTGCCATGATCAATGCAGATAATATAAAGCTTGTTTATCTACGTAAGAGCTTAGTCGTAGAGTTACTGAAGCAAAAGGAGAGCTTTGGGGACAAAGTGGTGGGAAGCTTTGTGAAAGTAAAGAATGACCCTAGGGATATGATGGCGTACCAGATCTTGGAGGTTACAGGTAAATAATTTATTTGTTACATGGCAGCTTGTGATATTGTCAAAATTGCCATAACTAATCTCTGAATTTCTCATCAATGTTGATGATTATTGCATCGCTACATTGTAAAACCTGCTCTTTTTTTTTTCTTTCTTTTCTTTTCTGTAGGCATTAAAACTGTCGATGGCCAGAGTGAGGGCGTGCTTCTTCACGTTGCTGGTATGGCAAGTGATGTTAGCATTTCAAAGTTGGAAGATTCTGACATTAGCGAGGTGAATTATATCTAAAATTAAAATCATATTTTATCATCATCATTTACTACAGTTTGATGCAAGCACTGAGGAAATATCTTTATAATATCCATCCTAGGTGACAAATTACTATCGTCTGTTTCTATTTCCTTGTAATATTGTTTCTCTAAGGCGGTGTGTTGGTATAAATGGGTGGAATGGATTCTTAATATGGCTGTTCAAAAACTTGCTGAAATGCTAAAATCTCCACTTTCCTTTTCAGGAAGAGATTAAAGATTTGAAGCAAAAAGTAATGAATGGCCTTCTGAGACAGCCAACTGTTGTAAGTTGTTAAAAACAATCTATATTTCTGTATATCGGTTCTCTGTTTCCAGATTTTACCTTTAAGAATTCTCTGATGAAACAGAGAGGTAATTAAACCATTTGGCATGTGCAGTCTTAAGCCCAAATCATGTTTTTGTCTTTCAGGAGCTAAAACTCACCAATGATTTTTTTTTACTGACAGGCGGAGATGGAGCAGAAGGCTAAGGCTCTCCATGATGACATAACAAAACATGTGAGTATCTCTAAAAGTACATGAGCAAATACTTCATGTTCACAAAGGTTTCGCACTCTGTAATTTGATGCTGCGTCTCACTTTCTTGTGTAAATTACTTGAAACCCCAGTGGATTGCAAGGCAGCTAATGGTTCTGCAGAAACGCATCAACTATGCTAATGAGAAAGGATGGAGAGCACAATATCCTTTGAGATTCTACAAAAAGTTGAACATAATTTCGAACTTTTCTTATAATTTCACATCATTACATTTGAACTCCTTAACTCTTTCCGTTTGCTTGACTAATTGTACATTAGATGAGTATCTAGAGCAGAGAGAACTTCTGGAAAAACCTTCAGAGCAGGAGAGATTATTAAGAGAAACTCCAAAGATCATAGAAGAGCTAGTGGAGATAAAACCGGAATCAGATGCATCCTCAGATAGCAACAAGCAAGGAAATACCAGCGGTCTATCTCACGAGGCAGTCATAGATATCGACTAACCAAACTTTCTGCAGCTAGGAAGAAGATTGACATTGTTGTACATGTTATAATATGCTTCATCTATTAGAACTTAAGAAACTCGGCTAATATGTTGAAACCTCATCTTTTAGAACTGACTTGCCTTTGCAGAAACAAAAGGCTAAGTTTTTAGGTGACTCCGCTAATGTTCTCTGTATGATGGTTATGTATGATGATGTTACAATGACATGAGATGCTTCATGTACATGGATCTATATGCTAGTGATATGTACTGCTTTTAGAGTCTTTAGCTAGCCTTGGGCATTCGGGTCTTTGGATTGGGTTATTTCGGTCCGGTTCTCTCGGGTCTAAAAATCTTTATACCCATATAGAACCTGTCAATATTTCGATTTGTTTTCGGGTCGGCTCCATTTGAATTCGGGTCGGTTCGGGTTCTTTATAAAGAACCAAAAATCACCCGAATACTTAAATATCCCAGAAATATCCGAAAAAATTCAAAAAAATACCAAAACAAATACGTAACAATACCAAAAATACATAAAAATGGCGAAAGTACTTTTTAAATAACTACATATTCAATTTGAATATATGTTTGAAAATATCTAAAATTATCAAAAAAATTACTCACAGAATAATCTAAAAATCCCTTAAAAATATTATAAAATTGGGTAACCTGGTACCCGTTTGGTTTAAATTTTTGGATCCGTTCGGATTACAAGCATTTCGAATTCAAGTTCAGATCTTCTTTTTCAGTCCAGGTTCGGGTTGCCGAGTCCGGTTTTTATGTCGAGACCTACCATTTGCTCTTGACCATTTGTCGTGCTTTTCAATTTGGCAAAATCCTTTACTAGTAAATCAATAAGCAACAGTTAAAAGGGCAATGCAATAATGCCTAATTACATGGAATAAAGTATACATACATGCTTAGCTTCGTCTCGAATTTGTGCGTGCCCATTAGCGTAAATCTCGAAAAGGAAGCTCTTTGTCGTTTATTTCTTCGTTACCGTAGCATCTTCAATCATCGACGTTTTCTCCGTCACTTTTGACCACTTTGAAGTGTCTGCTTCAATCGGTAAGTTTCTGTGAATATTAGTTTGCAAACAATGAATTGATGAGAGGCTGAGATGATTATAAACTCAAACTGCTTCTCTTAATTTATGTTGGGGAATCGTGAATGATTGAATTTTAGCTTTTGAATCGATAGGTAAAGTTAAATAATAATGTTTGCAGATCAGTTGTTCGACAAAATGTCTAAATGAAAATTTGAAATAAGGTTATTTATGTTATCATTCAGTTTTTTTTTTTTTGCTTGTGCAAGAAGTAACAGGTGAATTGTTTAGAAGCAACTCTCTAGCAAAGACATTATCTAATAATCCCAAAGGTTCTTCCTTTGTTTTGAATCCTTTATAATTTTAGTTTCAGGAGATTTAAGAACCTATGAAAGATGCACTTGTATCTCAAGGACATAGTTCCCGCAGCACAGAACAACATAAACACTCGTTTCATCATCCTAGATAAAGCCAAATCGCCGGTTGCAAACGGGAAGAATTGTATCGCGTTAGCCGCGGATGAAACGGCTGCGGTTCACTTACAGCTTTGGGGCGATGAGTGCGACGCTTTCGAGGCAGGTGATATCTTGAAGCTCACCAATGGGATATTCTCGTACGTGAGGAATAGTGGTCTTGTTCTCAGAGCTGGGAAACGCGGAAAGATGGAGAAGATGGGTGAGTTCACGATTGCGTTTGTCGAAACGCCAAACGTAAGTGAGATCCAATGGAATCCTGATCCTGGAAATCCCAAACGCTATATTCAGAACGGCGTCGTTTCAGCTTTTTCACGTATCTTCCCTCCTTTGCCTTGAACCAGATTTGTAGACAAGTTAAAGCTCTTTGAGCATATATTTTATCAAGTTTTTGTGTCTCTACTCTCTACTATGATTCAAGTTAGTAAAGTCAAATAACATTAAAGAAGTTATGTTAAATGTCCATCAGAATTCAATGCGTAATTTTGCAACTCATAAAAGTTCGAATTATGAATTGGATTTTGTCAACTACAATTTGAGCGCTAAAAGCCATTAATGGTATTTGCTAATTGAACCATAAGAAGAGCAAGAGTCATAAGTACATGAATTGATAATAATCTCATATAAGCTTAAGTAGCAAAAGAAGGAGAAGAAATGAATAAACCAAAACACTTTCAGGAACCTATTTCCTGTTCTTTATTTCATTAAGGAACATAAAACAATCTCAAGATCATAAATATTTAGTAAAAAAAATCACTTCACCACACAGATCTTGATAACTGAAGCAGCTCCGATACGGTGCAGAGCAACAACAGCATCACCATGGTTACAAAGTCCTTTCTCAGTGGCTGACTTTAAAGCAGATTCAATAATCTCCTCTGTAGATTCACTATCAGTTGCTTTTGCAGATCCTTCAGCCAAAACTGGAACCAGACCTCTATATATCAAGCTATGCCTTGCTGGTGATTCATCGCTGCAACTCCAGTTAAAGGTATCGCTGGTGAAAACAGGAACAACCACTGATAGAATTGGAACAGCTGGTCTGTACTTAGCAACTAGTTTAGCTGTTGTGCCTCCTCGGGTCAACACGATGATGAGTTTGGCTTTAGCTTTGTTTGCAGTTCGTACAGCTGTTGATGCAAGACTCTCAAGTGTGCTCATTGGAAGTGGAGTCGCTCTAATCATCTCCTTGAAGATTGTGTCATAGTCAAGTGATGATTCTGCCTCGATGCAGATTTTAGCCATTGTTTTCACGGCAATTTCAGGGTAAGCTCCTGCAGCACTTTCTCCACTAAGCATCACACAGTCCGTGCCATCAAGAACCGCGTTTGCTACATCTGTGGCTTCGGCTCGTGTTGGTCGTGGTGATTTGATCATAGACTCGAGCATTTGAGTGGCTGTGACCACTGGTTTACCTGCAAGGTTACACTTGTAGATCATCATCTTTTGAGCCAAGAAGATCTTCTCAATCGGAATCTCCATTCCAAGATCACCACGAGCAACCATAAATGCATCGGTTTCACGCAAGATCTCATCAAAATTCAGCACTCCTTCCTGGTTCTCAACCTTCAAAAGAAAAAACAAGAAACTCAAATCAAAACAACACCTTCAAACATTTGTAAACAAGGTGCGTGCTTGTTGTACCTTAGACATCAACATTATACTCTTGGAATGTGATCCAAGCACTTTACGGACATTAACAAGATCTGAACCTTTGCGAACAAATGAAAGAGCAATCATATCGATTTTGTTTGGAACACCCCACTTAAGAATATCGTCTACATCCTTGTCAGTCAATGTAGGGAGATCAACAACAACACCAGGGAGATTCACATTCTTTCTTTCACCCAACATCGCTGTATTTTCACATCGACATATAACAGTCCCAGACTCTGGATCACATGACATAACAGCTAGACTTATGCTTCCATCTGCACATAGTATGGTATTTCCTGGCTTTACATCCACTGGCAGCTTTTTGTAGCTCATTGAAATCGTTTTCTCATCACCCTTGATGTCATAATCAGTGGTAATCGTGATCTCCTGACCTTCCTTTAGTTGTATAGGGTTCCCATCTTTCAAGAAACCGGTACGAATTTCAGGACCCTGTAATGTAACCACTCAGATGATTAGATCAGTCACACTATAATGCCATGATTAGGTAAAAAGATCTGAAGATAAAACCTTTGTATCAAGCATAACAGCAGCGAGAATGCCGGTATTCTGCATAGCAGTGCGGAGATTATCAAGAGTTTCCTGATGATACTCATGGCTTCCATGAGAGAAATTGAATCGAGCAACACTCATGCCTGCTTTTAGAAGCTTCTCAATCATTGGCACAGACCGAGAAGCAGGACCTAATGTACAAACAATCTTAGTCTTTGGAGTCCTCCCATCATTAGGTAGCTCCTTTAGTATCCCTTCTATGTCTATATTCGACATTTCTTCAAACCTTCAAAAACCTAATCAGACTCCTGCAATGATCGATTCATCAAAAACCTAAGATTATGATCGTCACTTTCTCAAAGACAAAGATCCATCTTAACCAAAAAGAGACAAAACCCACAAACAAAACAGAGATTCTACGATCACAACTAATCAAGTCCACCAAACTAACGAAAAAGATGAGATTTTTAGATTCAACAGATGAAATGAATGCTTAACGAGTGATCCAATACACGATTTTTCGACTGGATCTAAAGATATTCGAAACAGATGATATGGACTCATCGGATAGATATGGATCATTGATACCTGAAAACGCTACTTCTATGGTGTTGATTGGAGTGTGAAAGCCGCCGGAGAATCAAATGATGAGAAGAATGAAGAGAGTTTATAGCGACGTACGGTAATTGCCACGTCCAATTTGATTATATACCCAATGAGAATTTTTCATACTAAATAAAATATTAATTGCTTTGCCCCTTCGAAATCCGTAGATCGCGGACTTGTTCGTTTATTTTCAAGTGTACAGTATTCATAGAAGAATAAAACTTTATTGAAAATTACGTTTTTTAATTAAGAAAATCAAAACTTTATTGAAAATTACTCATAGAACTAACATGTTACAGCCGTTTTTGGCCACCAGTATTGGGAATTTTTGGGCCCCAAGATAGTCAGCGAGGTACAAGATTTTTTTCTTACTGCTTCAATGCCTCCAACTTGGAATCAAACAAACATTTGCTTAATACCCAAAATGAAAAATCCGAGGACAATGAAGAACTTCAGACCTATAAGTTTATGCAATGTGTTATATAAAATCATATCCAAGATCCTCGTGGCAAGATTAAAACCATTTATATCGGATTTAATATCCGAAAACCAAGCAGCTTTCACAGGAGATCGATTTATTTTTGATAATACAATGCTGGCCCATGAGTCCTTTCATGCACTTAAACGACAACGTGGGGTTTCAAAATACTTCATGGCGGTGAAAACGGACATAAGCAAGGCATACGACCGTATCGAATGGTCCTTCTTGGAAAACGTGTTACGCAAGAAAGGTTTCCCATAAATTAGTTGTAGATGGATCATGGAATGTGTTCGTTTAGTATCATTCTCAGTCCTCATTAATGGAGAACGCCATGGAAGCTTTACACC
>OVBA01003529.1:0-27594 GCA_900406435.1 Lepidium aucheri | reverse complement strand
TGTTCTTGTGGAATAATTTTTAAGTGTCTTCAGGACATTTAATTTATTATTTTTCTTCTGGAACAATTTTTAAGTGTTTGCTGGACATTAGATTTAAAATATATGGGGAACAAGTCACCCACACGGTATATCGGCATTATAACATCATAAAAGTTAAATTGAAATATGTAGTATATATAAATGAGTGCCAGTTACTTAGTATAAGAAAAGTATAAAGATAAAATTAACAAAATTTAAATTTTACCTTTTTTCTGATACGAGGCTAATCGTGCTGATAACGTGTTAAAAAGACTTAAATATATGTATTATGATAAAAGGGATAAGGAAAAGAGAACGTGTTAAAGAGAGAATGAGTGAGTAGAAATTTATATGCTACAATTGAATCACAATATATGTATATATACTACATAAAATATATTATTGCTAGTATATAGGTTACTATTACCTATGTTTATAACAAATACAAATGCACGCGTGTCCTATTTACATTTTTTTTTTCTCTCAATGCGTGTTCTATTTACATAGAATCAACTTTTTAAGTCATATAAAAAAGTTAGAAGTAATCCCGTCGTGATTTCTAACCAATTTTCCTGACTGAGCCGTAACCCTAATTTCGATTTCATGGCGAATGACAAGCAAATCGAATCTCACCACCGCAAACGCCATCAGTCACCTTCCTCCTCCGAAGAGATCGTTAAATCAACGAAGCGTCACAAACACCGTCATCATAAGCATCACCACCACAAGCATCGTCATCACCGTGATAAGAAACGCGGCGAAGATGAAATTCCATTATCCGGCGATGAGAAAGAGGTGATGGATGTCACTCCAGTGGCTCCGGATGCTCCGATTGGGGTTGGTAATGGCCATGAGGAGGATGTAGAGGAAGGGGAGATTTTAGATGAAGAAGGGGTTGGCGATATTTTAATGAAGACGTTAGATTCCGACGGCGAGTCAGGCGAAATCAAATCCGATCGGTTTCAAGATAATGATCTGGTCTGTTCAATTAGCCCTTTTACGTCTTTCCTTGTAAATTCTGTTTGGATTTTTGGTTTGATTGATTTCTTCATTCGGAACTTTGTTTATAAATCAGTATCCAAGCAGGCCTCTATAGTAAGCTGAATTAATGATAAAGCTTTCGTCTTTGAGAGTTTTCTTTAGATAACCTGATATGTAAGAAAGCACTTGCACTAGGCGTTCAGTGGAGACTGATGGCTTTCCCTTGATTTGTAAGAACTGGTTTTATGTAGATGTTCCTTTTCCCTTTTTTCTTTTTCTATGCATGTTCTTGTGTTCTTTATCTCATATATATCTCTTCTGATAAGTATTCTGAAAGTCTTGTTGCGATGCTTGCAGCCTCTTCTTGAGAAAGATGTGCGTCGAGGAGAAAACGAAATTTCAAATGGTTTTTTAAGTCGTGAATCTGAAAGGGAGGATAAGAAAGTTGGTAAGAGAAGTTATGATAATGGCAGGAGTTCATTTTCTCAGGAAAGCCATGAAGAGAAGTATAAGACTAGTAACCGATCTCCGTCAAACAGCAGGCTGTCTAATGAAGTACGCGCCCGGAGTAGATCTAGGTCACACGATCGGGAGAGGGAAATGTCAAGATCAAGGATTGCTGAGGAGGATGAGTGTTCGGTCAGAGGAAGACATCATGATTCTAATAGAGATCATCATCATGACAGAGTTGACTCAGGGAGGAATGAGGAAAGATATCATCGACGAGGGAGATATGATGAAGATGACAGGCAATATAGTCGAGAAGTCTTGGAAAGAGAAAGAAGTAAGGAGAGAGATATGGACAGGGAGGGAAGTGTAAGAGATAGGGATTCAGAGGTAAGTAAACGGAGAGAGAGAGATAGTGATCGGAGGAGGGGAAGAGAACGAGAGAAGAGGAGGGATATAGAGGCTGACCATGAAAGGCGAAAAGAGAAGGAACGAGAGCGCGCCACTGATAGAGATAGGAGAAGGGAGAGGGAAGGAGATTCCTTACGGGATAGAGACAATGAAAGAGATAGGAGTAGAGATAAGACCAGGTATAACAGCAGAGAGAGAAAGAGAGAAAGGGAAAGGGAGAGTGAAAAAGAGAAAGTAAGAGAAATACAGAATGATAGGGAGAAATATAGAAGTAGTGATGTGGGCTACAGTGAGATGAGGCACAGACAGTCTAGACACTCTCAATATGATGCGGTAGAGGACTTAGAAATGAGAAGGCCAAATTCTTTTAAGGCCCGTAATTCTAAGGGTGATAAGTCCGAAGAAATTTGGGGCGGTGATGAAAGGTAATATTTTCAAAACCCCTTCCTTCTAAAGATATTATTGTAGATCATGAATCTTTTGTACATCTTGTTTGGCTCTTAATTATATTGCTATTAGGTCCTGGCTTGAGGATGATCAAGATGATAATGATGAAGTAGTTCTATGGAAATCTCCAGAGGAAGAAGAAGAAGAGCTGAACAGAATCAAAGAAGAGAGCAGGAAGCGAATGGAAGCCATACTGTTAAAACATAAGAAGAAGCCTGAGCAGCAAAATGAAGTATCCTTTCAGGATAAGGGGAAAGGTAAATATTCTATCTTTACTGCAGTCACTGTATATCACGACTGTGATTTCTTCAAATACGGTCTTCTATTTTATTTTGTTTGCTGTTAATAATTTTTTTTGAGGTTCTCAGCGGGTTGTTAGGTAGTTCTTCAATATGAAAGTCAGGTACATTTTGTGTACGAAAAGCTGTTACTGTCAGCTTGGTATATGTGGAGCTTTTTAACGTGAAGGCTGCAACTAGTTTTTAAATTTCGTTGATTGATCTCAGACAACATCTTTCTTCCACACAGCACTCTAACACACTCACTTGTAGGAATGTGTTTTTGAGATTCCAGACATTCTCAATGGTTTTTCTGTTTTGTGCCAGATGTTGCTCAAGAAACTGGTGCGCCAGAGTCAGCTCCTTCTGCAGTTGTCGTAGCAGCTAATGCTAGTCAAGCCAAAGCTAACTTGGACTTAAAAGCTGATGTTGCCAAGGCATCGTCAATAGCTGGTGGGCTACCTACTTTGTCTGAAAAATCAGACTCACAGAAAACTCTAGCTCCAGCAGGGCTTGGTGAAGGTAGCCCGAAGGTGCGTTGGATCGTGTGTGGTTGTGAGTAATTTCTTGGATTTATGTTTATACTGCCATTTTATTTATACATGATGTTTGTTGATCTAATATAATTTCATTTGTACAGAGTGAAAGGTCAGCTGACATGTTTCATGATGATATCTTTGGAGAGTCCCCTGCTGGTCCACAGAAAGTGGTATGCATATGACTCAACTACCTGACATCTTCTTACTGTCTCGTATTTGTACAGTTTACCAACCTTGTGATGTTATTATCTTAGGTTTCCTTTATCGCCATTAATCTTCTATATGATCCTCATAAATCTTTTTTCGTTAGTCTTTGTTTGCTTATTTTTCCCTAATATTTAATCTTTTCCTTTTAGGGTAACATACGAGAGAAAGGTGACGGTGTTCCCATGGTGAGGAGTGGGCTTTATGATAATTGGGATGATGCAGAGGGTTATTACAGTAAGTGTGGTTTCTTTGTATATTGAGCTACGTTCTGTGGTTAATTTGTTGACCACTTTAATATACCTCACGATTCTCTCTTCCTTTCAACTCTATAAAAGCGCTTTACTTTTTTTTCCCATCCTAAAGATAAAATCTCTTCTCCTTTTTAGGCTATCAGTTTGGTGAGCTGCTTGATGGTAGGTATGAAGTCATTGCTACTCATGGAAAAGGTGTCTTCTCTACTGTGGTTCGTGCGAAAGATTTGAAAGCTGGACCAGCTGAGCCTGAAGAAGTGGCTATAAAAATTATTCGTAACAATCAAACGATGTAGGTGGTGCATTCTCTAGGCCCCAAATATTTCTTCTAATTCATTAGTGATATCTTATTTATCAATTTTATTGTGGCTGATTACTATATCAATTTCTGTTTAGGCATAAAGCTGGCCAGATTGAGGTTCAGATATTGAAGAAGCTAGCTGGTGCTGACCGAGATGACAAGCGCCACTGTGTTCGTTTTCTTTCAAGCTTTAAGTACCGTAATCACCTCTGCTTGGTGTTTGAGTCACTCCATTTGAATCTTCGTGAAGTCTTAAAGAAGTTTGGTCGCAACATTGGTCTTCAACTCTCTGCGGTTAGGGCGTATGCAAAGCAGCTATTCATTGCTCTTAAACATCTGAAGAACTGTGGGGTTCTTCACTGCGATATAAAACCTGACAACATGCTGGTTGGTCATACTTTTCTGTGGTTTCTCCTACTTGAATTCACTAGATTTCTAACAGTTGATAATTCCTTGATTTGTCTAGGTCAATGAGGGGAAAAATGTGTTAAAGCTTTGCGACTTTGGTAATGCAATGTTTGCTGGTAAAAACGAAGTTACACCATATCTTGTTAGTCGCTTTTACAGATCCCCTGAAATCAGTAAGCTTCTCATCTTTCGTTAAAGTTCATCATATATATTTGAATTGTTAAGAGGAGTTTTCGTTAATACTTGGCAAGGCATAAGATTGAAGCTTTTATTTTTCCATGGCAGTTCTGGGGCTCGCCTATGACCATCCGTTGGATATATGGTCTGTTGGCTGCTGTCTGTATGAGCTTTATAGCGGAAAAGTTCTTTTCCCTGGCGCCACAAACAATGATATGTTACGCCTTCATATGGAACTGAAAGGACCTTTCCCTAAAAAGATGCTTCGCAAGGTTAGTATTAAAGTAGATTGGGTGTTTTATGTCTCACCTGGTTTCAATCAATATTAAAATGTCTTCTCAGAGGAAATTGTCCTTAGGGAGAAAATATGTTTGGCGGAGATACAGTTATGGGTTTCAAGTGAAGCAGTTTAGGGCTTTTTTCTTGAATATCATTCAAAAAAGTTTATTAATGCTTATGTTTTTCGGTTTAACAGGGAGCATTTATTGATCAGCACTTTGATCACGACTTGAACTTTTACGCCACTGAGGAGGACACTGTTAGTGGGAAGGTAACAAACTAGTCCTTATATTTTCTTGTTTGTTTCTGTTTGAAATTCAATTGTGGGTGAGTATATGGCTATTTTTCCTTTTCAGCTGATAAAGAGAATGATTGTCAACGTAAAGCCAAAAGATTTTAATTCAATTATTAAAGGCTATCCTGGTGAGGATCCCAAGATGTTAGCTCATTTCAGGGATCTCATGGACAAAATGTTCATACTTGATCCGGAAAGGAGACTGACTGTGTCACAGGCATTAGCTCACCCATTCATCACTGGCAAGTGAAATCACAATGCCGTTTTCTTCTCTGTTATATCAGGAAATGCTGTTGTCCTAGATATTTGTATATTACACATCTTAATTTTAATTTATGCTTCTAATTTTTGAATTGCCTTTTACCTTTCTTCTGCTGACTGAGAGCTTTGGTTACAATGTCAACACGGGTGGAGTTCTCATTACCGGCGATCCTCAGGGGACTTTTCTGGTTCTCTATTGTAAGACAACGCGCTAATGGCACTTTCTTTCTTTATCCTGCTGTGTAATCACTAGCGACATTTCTCATTAAAGTCTATATTTGGAAACCTTCATCTGAATAAGAAGAGGCCTCGGCCATTCTGAGTTTTTTCTTTTGGTTTTGGGTTTCAAGAATATGGAAGCTCTTTGGATATCGTTTGTGTATTACAATGCTTCATTATCTTTTCTGGTCTTTCAAGGGCCTGATTTTCTCTTTCTCCAGGAGATCTACCACTGCTTAGAGACAGTCTTAACGTCTTTCAGTGCTTTAAAGGCACACAGGAGAAGGTACAATGGTTGTCTATTAGGAGTTATGTGAAAGCAGAGCGATAATTTAAGTGCTTGTTTTACACCTGCATTGTTTTTTAATTTAAAACTGGATGCAATTGTGTTGCTTTAATAGGTTTCCGAGTTATCCTTGGTTCTCATTAGTGTTTGGGAAATTACAGTTCTTTCGTGATCGTTTTGAGTTTTGCTTTGAAATAGTATCTTATTTAGCTATACATATCAATATGCGTTCAGTTTTTCTTTTTGTATAGTTTTCTAGTGAATTCTTGTGTTTCTATATTATCTGATAAACCTGTTATTGTCATTCCGGAGGTTTTGCTTGGAGGGGAGAGAGCTGCACAAGAAAAGAGTTCCCAAGGTACAGAGACTAAATCACTTCTGTTTGATTTGTTTTCTAATTAGGCTTCTGTTTCTATGGTTGTCTTCTTCCAATTTATTTCACTGATTACGGCTTTTATCTATTTTCCAGGTCCTTCCTCTCTCCTCCTGCAAGTTTGGTAAGTATGTCTCTGAGCTATATGGCCAATTTGATCTGCTGTGGATGTCTTTGATGGTTATAGCGCAGTAGATGTCATTTAGGTTTTTGACATTATACTTCATTTGGTTTCATTTGGCATTTGGGTGCTAAGTGTTTTGGTTTACCTTTCTCATTGTCCCTGTGATCTCCATTGCACATATCTGTTGATCTTGCAAGTAGATTTTGTCAATGTTGTAGATCTTGCAAGTAGATTTTATATGTTTAGTAAGTGCATAGAGAGGATGTTGTTGTAGGTCTAGTGATTTAAATCTAGGAAAAAAATAACTAAGAAGTTTTGTTGATGTAACTTTGTAGATTTGATTTACAACTGGTAATGCTTGTTGATTTCACTGTATTTTGATAATAATAATTAATTCATACGTTTATTGATAGCACATGAAATTAGTGGCCTTGTTGGAGAAACAATGGCTCTAATGCCACCTTTCACAAAAGCACATCTTAAATGCCATGAGCCATTTTTTATTTTGTTTATCATTTTTCTTATGATAAAAACTGTGTTAAAAGACAAAAAAACCTAACCCGTCCGCCCTAAATAAAACCTAGTCCAATTAAAATCCACCCAAAATAAAACCTACCCAAATTAAAATCTGGCCCACTTATGATCTGATCCATTAAATCAACCCGCCCAAATAGAAATCCTAACTAATCGGGATCCCATTTTGTACTAGAAGTTACTATTCTGAAATTTAAAAGGAGGTGGACGATTTGGCGAGTTTCCGATTTGGCGGAAGACGATTTCACGGAAGACGAGTTGGTGAGAGGAGGGTGAGAAGGTTTACACGACCAAGTGAGGGTGAGGCGAACGATTTGGCGGAGGATGAGTTGGCGGAAGATAATTTGGTGTACTCTGTTGAACACCAAATGTATTATTCTGTTAAACACCTAGTTCCTATCCTAAAAGATTTGGTATACTCACTTGGTTCAAAATACATTTTCTTTTGTTGCAGTGGGCAGGAATCCTCCTCATCATCAGAGCTATCATCAGTAGAGGTATCCTGCAAATACCAAAAAAAATACATTAATTCGTCTATAGTTGTACCATTTGTACCATAAACAGAACTTATATTTGTACCACTTGTACCATTTGTACCAAAACAAGAGTTGTACCATTTGTACTACTACATTAATTCGTATCATTTGTACCAAAACAAGAGTTGTACCATAAAAAATACATTACCTTCTGAATGCTTTTTCCCTGAGAATCTTTGTCTTTATTTTCTATCCTCACCTTTAATTTATCAGCATCATCATCAGATTTATCCTGCAAGATCAAAAAACAAGAATTTTAAAACTTTCTGGCCGTACTAAATTGTACTAATTATACACAAAACAATACACAATTATCCTAATTGTTCTAAATGTACTTTACTCATGTCATCTTTTTTATTATTATCTCCTTTCTTCACCTCTTCTCTATCAGAAACATCATCAGATATATCATGCAAAATAAATAAATAAACAAAATCAAAAGTTTACTGTTGATTGTCCTAGTTGTTTTACTTGTACCTTGATAACAATACATAATTTTCTCCACCTCTCCTCTATCAGAAACATCATCAGATATATCATGCAAAATAAATAAATAAACAAAATCAAAAGTTTACTGTTGATTGTCCTAGTTGTTTTACTTGTACCTTGATAACAATACATAATTGTCCTAGTTGTTTTAATTGTACCTTAGTCGTTAATTCATCTTCTTCTTTTCTGCTCTCTCCTATCTCTCCAGAAGCAGCATTGTCCTTTTTCTCTCCTTCTTCTCCATTACCATCAGTAGATACTTTGTCTACTTTGTCTTTTTCTATCTCTTCTTCGTTCTTCTTATCCAAATCCTTCTTCTTAGTCATCTTACTCTTATCTTTTTTCTTATTTTTCACTTTTGTATCACGTACCCCAGTAGCATCTCTTATTAGAACCATCACTGAAAACACAAAACAAACAAAACTCTATTTTAACGATTATCAATTTACAACCAAACCAATTGAAGTTTAAGCACACAACAACAGTTTGTAAATGGAAACAGTAAACAAAGGAATCAATTTGGCCGAAGATAATACAAACAAAAAGCAAGAATCAAGGAAAACAGAGAGATTAAGGCTTAAGAAAAAAGCACACCCACACACAAAAAGCATCGATGCCTCTCAAAAGCTTGGCCGAAGATAATACAAACAGAAAGCTTGATTTACACAAACCAAAAACCAATCTACATAAGCAAGAATTAAGCATATAAAAGAAACAGTGGAATCCAGCAAAAGTGACGGTACTATGGTCGTGTAAACCGTCAACTCGTCTTCCGCCAAATCGTCTTCCGCCAACTCGTCCTCTGCCAAATCGTTTGCCTCACCTTCACTTGGTCGTGTAAACCTTCTCACCCTCCTCTCGCCAACTCGTCTTCCGCGAAATCGTCCTCCGCCAAACCGGAAACTCGCCAAATCGTCCGCCTCCTTATAAATTTCAGAATCGTGACTTCGAGTACAAAATGGGATCCCGATTAGTTAGGGTTTCTATTTGGGCGGGTTGGTTTAATAGGTCGGATCATAAGTGGGCCGGGTTTTAATTTGGCTAGGTTTTATTTTGGGTGGGTTTTAATTGGGCCAT
Source organism: Lepidium aucheri (assembly GCA_900406435.1). Taxonomy (NCBI): domain Eukaryota; kingdom Viridiplantae; phylum Streptophyta; class Magnoliopsida; order Brassicales; family Brassicaceae; genus Lepidium; species Lepidium aucheri. The sequence goes on along the minus strand of OVBA01003529.1, from coordinate 18,656 downwards.
GTTTTATTTGGGTCGGGTTAGGGCAGACGGGTTAGGTTTTTTTGTCTTTTAACACAATTTTTATTATAAAAACAAATGATAAAGAAAATAAAAAATGGCTGATGGCATTTAAGATTGTACTTTTGTGAAAGGTGGCATTAGAGCCATTGTTTCGCTCTGTACTGTCATTTTGAACAGTTTGGTACTTCATCATCACACACACAAAGTAAAATATAACTTTTAAAGCTTGCAATCATAAATAGTAAAATTTAGTGTAATGGTATTGGCTTTACAAGACAGGATTTAACATGATCAACCAAGTTGATTATGTTGATTCTTACACTGCGACATGCGTGCCAGGTTTGTGGTAAAGCTTCAACCAATTTGTCCATTTCTCTGAGGTTCTCTTCTCGTTCATGTAACGTTGGCCCGTTGATAACGTCTGTTCTTGATATCTAATATATAATTGGTTTTGAGTTGGAAGTACATAATTTATCAATTCAATACAAAATTTGGAAATATCCGACTTCAAGGGTACATATATCGGTCCAAAAATAATCCTTCAACGATGTCTATTACAAAGTCAAGTTGATTTCCCAAACATGTCTCCTTCCACCAACTACAAATATAATGCCAATTTTAGATACCAAAACAGATAGTCATATTTGTTTCAATGATTCCCTATTACCTTGAAATGTATTTGTGATCTTCTTGATGAGCAATTTGTACGATTTAAAATCGATTTTGGTAAATTTAATCAAAGAAGGATTCATGTTATGTTTCTTCTCGTATGCTTCTATGGTAACAAGTTTTATTTAGTGAAATTATGGGAACCCAATGTGAAAGAGTAATGATTCGAATTGATAACAAGCAGCTATTGCTCTTACTAAGAATCTGGTGTTTCATAGTCAAAGTAAATACATACAAACTCGGTTTTACTTTATTAGAGAATGTGTTGAAAATGGTTAACTAGAAGTCGAGCATGTTCCGGGAAGTGAGAAAACGGTGGATATACTAACTACGACACTTGGAAGGATCTAATTCAAAGAAATGAGAGATTTTGTTGGTGTTCAAGACATAGTGGCCGAGCTCAAGTTTAAAGGGATGATTATCGTGAATAAGAAGAGATATTTCTTATACATTTTTGATTTATAATTTTGGTTCTTCACCTTTCGATATGATTCAACTTTATCTATTTGATGACAAGTTTCTATCTTTTGATTTTGTAGCTTATACAATCTCAGCCATATTGATTTGTGACTAGTTTTCTCGATTTGTTCAGATATTACAATGAAGCTTGGTTATAGAAACGTATCGGATCTTACACCAGCTCTGTTCTCTGTTCCTGTTCCTGTTCAGGTATAGAGACAGCTATATGTAGATGACAAAAACACTTCTTCAATCAAATGTCTGCTAGTTTACTTGTTCTTCTCATTTAAGAATTGATCTTTTTCCAACCAAAACAACGTTTCATAAGTCATTATCACCACAAACTAAGCTAAGCATCAAAGCTTTACAAGCGAAATGATGTCTATAGCATTTGGTAAAAAAAACACTAGCAACAATCATCCAAGGAATGACAGTACCCATGACAACCATTAAGATTAACCATATTTTCAGTCATGTCTTGTAAATCATTCATCAAACGGTAGGGGCAAGAGTAGAATACACTTTATATGACATAGGGACTGAAAGCACAATGTCATGCCATTGGACCTTACCCCAAATCTCTTCATTATTGCTTCTTTCAAGCGCAATCACCGAACACCAAATCATCTTGTTCTTATCTCCACTAGAAGTCACAATCTTATCCCAAAAAACTGCCCTCTTTCCACCATAATCCACTATCTTTGCACTATATCTAGCAAACCTAGGCAGTCCTTTCACACCCTTCAGATTTCTCCAAAGACTTTCCTCAATGTCATACCATTTGAACTCTCCATTAACATAATAGTAAAGCACATTCCCAATCACGCAGGAAGGATACCACCACACCCAATCCATTGAACCCAAATTCATCTGCCATCCCACGCGTTGCCATGTACCTTCCTTAGGTTTGTAAACTAAATCACCTTGTCCACACAAGAAGATTTCTCCTTCAATCACTGCGCTTTTATAAATAGTACAACCACATATCTCTGCGCCACAACTCGAGACAGACTCCCAAGTTTGGGTTTTAGGATCAAAGACCTCCATCCAGTTAAAGGAATTGCAGTCTTGGGAGCCTCCTGCTACATATATCTTTCCATCAAATACATTGGGTCTTATATATGACCGCTCTACTTGCATGCTTGGAGCCTTGCGCCAAGTGTGAGATTTGCAGTCTAGGATCAAGACACTAGAAGAGCGTGCCTTGTCAATGGGTCCACCAATGTTGTAAATATTCGAACCAATGGTAGTGAGACTAGACGAGTGTGCAGGTCGAGTATGACCATCTGGGATTGCTGCCAAACCAGATGAGTGTGCAGGTTATAGTACTCATCATGGATTGATTGGAGAAAATTTGATGAGAAGCCTCGTGGTTCACTAAGTTATACATAATGAGTAATAAGGAAGAGAAAAGGTTTAGAGTGTAAAGACTTTGTGTATTGATGAATGATTACAGATATATATATATATACACAACTGAAGTAGATGTGTTTCTTCCAGTTCTAGTTTGTTTCTTTATCGTTGTATTTGATCTCGTTTGTTCTAATTTTATGAGATGAAAAAAATGTAGTCTTAAGAATATGCTTTCTTGATATGGTTAATATGGCCATTTAAGATGGAGGGGTCTTGAGAACTCCAATCTTGGAACAAGCTAGCTGAAACACTACAAAAAAAATATGTGACTGATTTTTTAATTTTATTATAATATTTTTTTTTTGCAGAAAGATGAACTGAAATGACATGCTACAATCATTGAAGTCTTCTGGAAGGCGCATAATAGGTCATCAGATAGGAGCTTCGTGGACTTGAAAGTGAAGCAAGTTTCTGAGACTTATCAGCGAAACTGTAGCGAGTTTATGCAAAACCAAATGGATAGTAACACTGATCTATCAGACGGTTCTTCTCAGCCGGTACAGCTCACTCCAAAGCAAGAGAACGAGCTTTTCTTCAGGATTTTGTTAAAGTTATTTACATTACTTTTTCTTATAATTTATTAATAATGTTTAACATTATTTTTGTTTTTCAATCTACGTTGTCTGACCGCAAAAGACTTGGAAATCTCGGCCAGAAGTATTGTATTAGCAAGAACAAGAGGATTGCCGAGTCTACTGCCACATATACGATTTTAGGCTTCGAGAGGCAGTTGAAATCTGCAAAATGTGCAGCAAGAGAAGATGAATTACAAGGATAACATCCCCTATCTGATGCACCAAAATTTTGAGTTGCTACAACACCTATAGTCGAAAGCCTTGTTTCCCTTCTCACTTGACTACTATGCCTCCTTCTCCTCCACGACATAATGGTCAAATGTCTTCTTCTGCAACCAGACTGACTAAGCAATTCCCAGATTTTCCCGACCAGTTATGATTTACTTTCGCTTTTATTTTTATTCGAATATTTTATGTATTTTAAACTCTGCGCTTCAAAACAATTTTGTTTCAATAATATAATTTTATTTTATATCAAAATAAATAAACAGTTTTTTAAAAAGGAAAACAAAATAAAAGTATGACTGAACTGCAACAAAAAAATGCGACTGATTTGCAATTAAAAATTGTGACTGATCTACAACTGAAAAGTGTGACTGATGTGCGGCTAAACTGCAAGTGAAAGATACAACTGATTTGCGACTCAAAAGTGAGACTGATATGTAATTGTGAATTTCGACTAATACATTTTGCTACTGAAGTGTGACTACATGTTTTGTCACTGATTCTTGTAGTCTCAAATCAGCCGCAAGTTAAGACTAAATTTTCAGTTGCAACTTCAGTCGTAGTTTGTGACTGATTTAGAGAATCTCAAATCAGACGTAGTTTTGAGACTAAAGTGCGGCTAACATTTTGCGACTGATTATGTAGTCGAAAAATACATGTTTTCTTGTAGTGAAAGGAGTTCTTGGTAGAGGCTTTGTTGAAGTGTCTGCTAGCTGATCGTGTGTGCACACTTGTGATACACGTAAACTACCATCTTGACTCTTATTGCGAACAATGTGATAGTCTAGCGCAATGTGCTTTATTCTTGAGTGAGAAACTTGGTTTGCACAAAGATATGTAACACCAACATTGTCGCAGTAGATAACCGGAACTTTAGGAAGATCAATTCGAAGTTATGTGAGTAGAGAACATAACCATCTTACCTCAGCCGAAATGTTTATAACAGCTGGATATCCTGCTTCCTGTTGACAATCGTGCCACACCATTTTGCTTTTTTTGATGACCATGAAACTGGATTCTTACCAATGTAGATGCGATAGCCATTTGTTGAAACATAGTCATCAATGTCACTTGTTCAATCTGCATCAGAGAATGCATGACTATTAAGTGTTGTGTCTTTGTATAGGTGAATTATGCGTGATTGCCCCTGCCAAATAATGAAGTATGCCTTTTGTTGCCCCAATATTACTATGTGGGTTTATGCATGAATTTTGATAGATGATTCACTGCATAAGAGAAATCGGGTTTTGTAAAAAACAAATATTGGAAAGAGTCAACAAGTGGTCTGTATAGAGAGGCAAGTAAAAAGTTTATATAGATTTATCACTAGATTTTGCTAAGCAAAAAAAAATTTGGCTAAGCAAAAATAAAAATGAAAATGTTATTATGTTTGTAATACCTCGATCATAATATGGTCAATTTCTGTTTGAGAAAGCTCCGAAGTCTCGTTTTCACTGTTTTGAGTGCACTGAGATATGATTTCTGTGGTTTTCTCTCGCACTGACTAAAGGACACCAAAAACTTTTTTATCCTTTATTTCTCCAATCTTCTTGTTTGTGCGGGTGTCTTCCATAAGGTATATAAGATTAGGTTTCTTGCCCGAATTTTTTGTCTACGAAATAATATAAAATTTTAAAATTACTTATACTAAATAAATTTGTTTATAAAGTAAAAACATACCATAATGCGAGAATATATGCCAGACATAAATCCTTTCCTATATAGATGGAGCCATACATCTTTTACTGACCTAAGTCTCCTATTCCGATATTTAGAACAAGGACAATACAACTTACCTATTTCAAGAGTTATGCTTTGATTTCCGGTAAACTCCATAAATTGTTTCATCCCATCGGCATACTCCGTAGTAAGTAACCCTGTCGCTGGATCTATTCTTTCTTGATCCATCCAGGATCAAAAATATATATTTGCTATTTTGCTAAGAACTTTGAGATTTAATTATTGGTGGTGTGAAAAAATAAAAAATGACTAGTTTATATAGAAGAATTTCGTGACCGCTTTTGACGGGTTTACCAAATTTTCGGTTACAAATGAAACCAACACTTGCATAACGTGTTATTTTTCTTTACCGGAAGTGATCATATCGATTAGTTACCGTCAGAATTTTCTGACACTCAATAAACGGTTAGAGGCTATCACTAATTACCGTCCGAAAATGACCGGTCTTATTTATTTATTTGTTATACGGGGGAAAAAATGGAACCGGTCAATAGTGGTCACAAATTACTGATCAAAATTGACTGGTGATAAAAAAAATTACGCCAGTCAATTTCAGTCAGTTATTTGTGACCGCTATTGGTCGGTTGGTTTTTTATTCCCATCAATATTCGTCAATATTTGATCAAAAATTTGTGTCGGGTTTTTGCCGATCAAAAATTATAGTCAGAATCCTACCTATTTTCTTGTAGTGCATACATGATCGTTAAACAATATCTTGAAGACTGATAAAAATACGTTTGAGACTAATGATTGATTTATGTAGCCAATTACAAAATAAGTTACATCTTGGTTTTGTCTTCCTTGGGATTTCAACGTCTCCAGTTTCATCAAGTTTGTCTTTGACGAAACAACAAATAGAAAAGTATGGTACGAAAGGACTTTAGATGTTTAAAGAAAAAGCATAACGAAAGTATGGACGTGACATTAAATTTGGTACCCAAAATTCTAAGGGGTTTTAGATTTGAATCACTCATTGAGTGAGGTGTTTTTATATGGGCTTCTCCAGTACCATGAAAGGATGTAAGATAATAATACGTCGATTTTCAGTATCGAAGATTTAGTCCGCTGTAGTGAATGATACGGAGTCCCTAGTAATCGTCGGAACTTAGAAGGTGTAACTTCTAGGGTAACAAGAAAAAAAAGAATACAGGTGACTTCATTACCAGTTCAATTCTTCAAAACGTGTTGTACCTTTAATTTTCTATCAACATACCAAATTGACAATAAATGAATTGACTTATATCTCTTGTACTTTAATTCAAACTAAGATTATATCCGCATTATAAAGCATAGTTGGATTGTTTTTAAAATTTTGTTCATTTAAATTGTTAGACTCGTGTTGATATTTTGGAATATTATTTTTGAGATGTTTTAGAGGTCCGAAACACGAACCAAAATTTATCAGAATTAGAACTATACCTGAAAAATACTCAAATAGATCCTAAATTTATGTACCCAGAAAAACCAAATTCGAACACGAATCCGAACCCAAACAAATAAAGAACTAAATTTCTTTGAGTTTCTAAATACTTAAATCCGAACCCGAACCAAATAAAGAACCAAATTTTAGTTTTTTTTCTTAATTTTTCAATTAAATATTTTTTTTTGATTTTGAATTATTATATAAAAATAGTTAAAAATGAACTCGATCTATACCGAAACAAACTCTATATGAATTTTTTGAATAAGTCTTAAACTAATATAACCAAAATACCGAATTAGATATATCGAACCCGATAAAATACCAAAATATTTCCTAAATCTATATATCTGGAAAATTGAATCTAAAGCCATATCGGAATCGATCAATAACCGATATACTTTTATTAAAAATTAGTTTTTAGTGTTTTTTCCATTAAATTGTTATTAATTTAGAATTTTTTGTATAAAAATCTATAACAAAACCTACCTTTAACCTATTTTAAGAGGTAGTTATGAACTATATGTTAAATTTATCGTAAAGTTTATAATATGACCAAAATGAAAGTGTCTCCCTGTTTAATATATAAGATTAGGATTATTCCCTTGTTATAACGCGAGATTTGATTGTTTTTCAAATTTTATTCATTTAGGTTGTTATATCCGTGTTGATATTTTGGAATATTGTTTTTTAGATGCTGATTCAATGAATACAACCCGAACCAAAAATTGATCTGTATTAGAGGAACCATCCGACAAAATACTCAAATGAGTCATAAATCTATAAATCTAAAAAGCTAATCCTGAACCCGAACTGAAACTAAATCAAGAACCAAATTTTAGCTTTCTACAGTTTTTATTATTATTAATATTTTAAAATTTAAAATTTATATAAAAATGCCTCTAAACATTTACTTAATCTATACCGAACCGAACAATATCCAAAAAATAATATGTGTACCAGAAAATCGAGTCTAAACCCAAAGCGAATCAAGAACAGAATTTGTAACCGAGATACTTATATTAATTTTAATTTTATTGTTTTTTTATTTTTTAAAATATTTATTAGTTTAATTTATATATATATATATAAATCTGTAAAAAAAAAAGCTACCTTATGCCTATTTTTAAGGGTTGTTACAAACCATATGTTAATTTTATCATATAATTTATAACATGGTAATGTGCGATAATATTCCCTAATACGCTCCCTGGATATGATGGCTCTTTGGCCATTGATCTCAATATTTTTGGGGTTGGATCGATGACAGCAATTTTGGGCCTCGGTTGTTATATAATTGGACCAACTTTGGGTCAGACTGGGTTGGAGAGTGTGGATCATGGGTTCTGATACTATAATAGATTATGGGCTTCCAACTCAAACCAATTGACAATGAGTGGAGAGACTCATATCTTATATATACTAGTTATGATCCCTTCCAATGTGAGATAATATTCTCTAATAGAATCCACATTGACAAAAAAAATCCATAATAAAAATATGTATGTCCTTACCATTCAACAATGGAAGTGAAGAGTTCAAGTTCTTCAAGAGTGCCATAAATATCGTAGACATCATCGATGGTTGTAACAAGTGCAGCTATCATAGTCAGGATTCGTCGGATATATCCAAATTGTGGTTCATATATTATTCCAACGGCCCAAAGATAATTCTCAACAATATTGTCTCTTGCAAAGTGAAGTTTACTTCCGAAACATGTTTCCTTCCACCACCTTCATATAATTAAAGGCAGATGATTAGAACTCAATATGAGCTATATGCAAAACGAGTTATATACTCCCTCCATTTCTAAAAGATTGATATATAACTCCCTCCATTTCTAAAAGATTGATGTTACAAAAAGATCACACATAGTAAGAAAAACATTCAATAATCAATTATAAATATATAGTTTTTTGTACTGCACATTCACAAGTCTACACCAATAGTAATACGAAAAAATCAATTAATATTTTTGAAACTTGTAATGCATAGCTATTAATTGATCAAATTTACATAGAAAACTTAAAACATCAATCTTTAAGAAGAAATAAAATATATCTAAAACATCAAACTTTAAGGAATGGAGAGAATATTTGTTACCTTGTAACGTATTTGAGTTCCTCTTGATAAACATTTTGTACGATATTAAAATCGATTTTGGCGAATTTGATCAAAGAAGGATTCATGTTATGTTTCTTCTCGTATGCATCAATGTACCATCTCGTCTCTAGCCTTCTCATTCTCCAATGGTAAGGCATTTCTAACGCATGAACCACTATCTCGCATTTCTCAGTTCCATCATCATGATCACTATCAACAAATTGTTTTAATTGTTGTGTAGCAAAAGATCTGATGACTTTATGCAATTTAGTATCCGATTTTGTGGAGAGATATGAAGCTTCGTACAAAGAAAGAATACTTTTTATATCGTCATTTTGGAACGTATCATTTTCTATTTTGTCGATGATGACATCAAATATATCTGAAATAATTGGTGTTTTAGTTACTACATGAGTTTCATATACAACCAAACTTTATAATCTAATGAATATGAGAAAAACTAACCTTCTGAAACATCAAAACCATGTTGTCTAAGAAGTCGAAATTCGAGTGCGGTTGCATGTAAATTTTCTTCCTTGTTACATTTCCAGACATGATCTTCATTTTTCAGATACAAATCTGTTAAAATGTTACTTATTTCTGTCTCAAAATGATATGAAACACCAAGTTTTTGTAGATCATCAATGAGTTCTAATTGCTTGAGACGGCTCTTTGTCTCTAAATCATCAAGCATCTTCTTCACTTTCTTCTTCAACACATCTCTATTCACCACTTGGTTTTCACTCTGATAAGTATCATATTGTATTAGTTAGTGTGTCTCTAATACTACAAAAACACATATTGTAATGAAAAAGCTTATCAAAATCAAATGTTACAAGATGATGAATACTTAACCACATATTTGTTATCAACGGAGAGGAGATAACGATAGTTCAACGGAGAGGATTGATAGTTGCCGGAGCGTCGATGGAGGTCAATAGAAGTCTCATCCGATGTCGTTTTGGTCATGGATTTGCTTACGAAACGCTGAGGGCGTCGAAGATGAATGTTATGGCTAGTGACATTTAGGTAAATAGGAGCTAAACTCATAAACAAATTAGCCATTGAGTTTTTAAAAATATATATTTGTGACTGATTAATACATTGAATGATACATGTCTATTTATACAAAGAGTAAGAGAATATATGCAAGTTATTTTATATAACCAGAAAATATAAATTCAAATTATTACGAAGCTAGATGACATAATTCTTTAAGCTGATTTTTAAGGTGAGACATCAATTTTGGGAATGTGGCCTATTTATTCCGAACCAGAGTTTTCAAGAATCATCTATTTTTAAGGTTCAACGAAAATCATGCCAATCATTTTTGTCAAAATAAAATTTATGGATAAGTGTATTATATGTCACAATTATTAAATATATAATTCATGCAAGACCGGATCAATTTCAAGACCAATAACTGGAAACCCGGTCTTCATATGAAATAAATGTATGGTTGATGCATCATGGAAAGACTCTGATCTTTTCATAGGATTAGGTTGGTACTGCTTCCCTTTCAAATATGGTGGACCAAATATGGGGACTCAAAACATTAGACGAAGCCTTTTTCCCCTACACTCAGAGTTTGAGGTGCATCTGTGGGCTATGACTTGCCTTCTAGCCCTTCAAATTTTCGATGTGGAGTTTTTGGTTGATTGCTTGGAACTGGTGAAGATGATCGATGACCCTTTGGCATGGCCATATTTTCCAACCATACCTCAACGATTTTTCAAGGCTTAGGGGGTCCTTCAGACTTTGTTCTTTAGTTTTGATTCCGCGTGCACTTAGTCACAAGGCTGATTTTCTAGTATATAGTGTTAGAGGGTTATCTAGGAATCGCGCTTTTGTGAACGATGTACCCTCTCTTTAGACACGTTTTGTTGGTAATGAATAAAGTTGATTAAAAAAAATCATGCTAGACACAATAGTTTCATATTAACATGATCAAGTAGACGTATATTATTATTTTATTAATTACCTAAAAATGAATTTAGATTAACTAGAAGAGATTTTTCCAATTATTCCTTTCATCTGTTTTCAAATTTTTTTTACAAAGAAGCGGATTGATTAGCTTTTAGTGTTCTTAATCTTTCTCAAAATTATTCATCTGTAAACACTATGCATTTTTCTCAGCTTTTAAGTTCAATATAAGTTATATAGGTTTCTTAAAGAAAAAACTTAGATTATACAACAAAATATATGCATAAGACATAGAATCTCTGCGCCCTTTCATCTCTCTCTAATTGGTTAACATAAATCTTGGAATTTTTAACTAGAAAGAAAAAAAATTAAAACTCGATGAGATTGCGATGGAAACACAAGTATGTAAAATTTAAAATTTTGTTAGGATTACATCAACTTAAAATTTCCAACGTCCAATCTCCAATCTCATCAATTTGTATTTTTCTGACGAAGACAAATAGATAAGTTAATTATGAACGACATGAGATATTTTAAGAATAGACAAAACACTGCAGATGTTTTCTACTCCAGACGTTTTATGTGATCCTCTTGTAATGACTACCTATTCTTTTTTTATCCACAACATTGGGTTTAACCCTGCCTTACAACGACACGTTAAAAGACAGTTTTAAACTATGTCAAGAAACTTAATTGTATAAAAAGGTTTTCTTAATCATTTATCAAAAAAGCCAAAGCCTTATATACAAGGTTTACCCTAATCGTAAATATAGTAATTACCAAATTATACACAAGAATGTTGTAATTACATATTTAATCTTTTATGTCTCTCAATACCCTCCTCCATTGGAAAGTGAAGATCTTGAAAATCCAATTTGAATAAAAAAAATCTTCAAATTCCCATCGACCAAGTGGTTTAGTGATTATATCGGCATACTGCAGTTTGGAGGCGACATGTTTGGGAGCAATGTCACCACTAACGATTTCATCTCGTATGAAATGACAATCCTTTTTTATGTGTTTGCTTCGTTCATGAAACACAAGATTGTTACTTAAGTGAATAGCAGACTGGTTATCACAGCGAAGAGGAATCAGAGTGGAACAATCAGTGCCTAGAGTAGTCAAGAGTTTTCAGAGCTATAGAATCTCGCTTACAGTATCAGCCATAGCTTTATATTCGCCTTCAACCGATGAACGAGAAACAGTGTCTTCTTTTCCAAGAAATCAGATAGCCACCCATAAACCAAGCGGTAATAGATTATCGAGTAAAAGGATAAGCAGCCCAATCTGAATCACACCAAGCAACCAACTTAAGCGCAATTCCTGCATGAGGTAGTATACCCTGACCCGGTTGCATCTTATGCTAACATATCACACACATTGCAGCATCCCAATGTTCTTGGCAAGGAAAGTTCATGAATTGAGACAACAAGTGTATAGAATACGAGAGTTTTGGAAAAATTATACCAAGATAAATCAAACGATTAGCTATTAAAATTGAGATGCTGATGCAAGCTCTTCTCTTCTGACCGATAATAATGTGAAGGATTGCCAATCGATTAAGATTCAGATAGCGACAAACGATGACTTTGTTTGATCGGGTATGTAACCGGTTTAGCTCCCAACATACCAGCTTTGGATATGATGTCTAAAGTGTACTTACATTGTGATAGCTACTTTCCCGTTGGACTACGAGCTACTTCAATTTCCAGAACATATTTACAAACTTTCAAGTTCTTCATGTGAAAAAGTACTCAAATAATTCATAGACTCTGTGAGTATTGTTAAAAAACAACCTGAGATAATCAGATTGTCGACATAGACAAGGACTTGTAAACAAGGATTACCAGATGTATCATTCAGTGTGAATAAGGAATAGTCAGACAACAACTGTTTGAAACCATACTCAATAAGAGAAGAAGTAACATTTGAAACCCAACTTTGACGAAGACCATATAAAGACTTGTGTAGTTTGCAAACTTGTGAAGGATTATATGTGCGGAAACATGGAGGAAACTTCATGTAGATATTTTCATCTACATCACTGTGAAGGAACAGTATTTTTGTAAAAACAATTCAACTACAACTATATGGATTCGTCATAAATTATTAATTTTTAGCACTCAATCAACTAGATCTTTTATATTTTTCTCTCCAATTGGATTTTGAATGGAGCTCATACGGATTTAGACGTCACAAATTTTTATATATGACCACGCTGTTGGGATATCAATACAAGTCTCACATTGGAAGTTTAGATAAGGAGTATCTAATATATAAGTCAATGGATTCTCCAATTAGTATGAGGCCTTTTGGGAAGGAGTCCAATAAGGAAAACCTTGAGGGTTTTGCCACTATGGGTCCAAAGAAGACAATATCATACTAATTGAGAGGTTAGAAGGATTATTAAAGTCCTATAATTGGTATCAGAGCCTATGGTTCGAGAGGAGTACCTAGAGAAATGGGTGTTGACTGGAGGTTTGATGTGCGGAAGAATTATCAACATAAGCTTGTGAATCATGGGATGCCGGTAGCTTGTGTTGAAAGTCTACCTAACAAAGCGGAAGGTTAGGCAGAATTTTCCGTTAAGTGATTATGGCAGTACAAGAGGTATCAAGATGTTTTGTTCGAGGAGAGGTCACAGGATGTTGTGGTCCTTGGTTTGAGAGGAGGATTGTTGGGATATCAATCCAAGTCCCACATCGGAAGTTTAGACAAGGAGTATCTAATATATAAGTCAATGGATTCTCTAATTAGTATGAGGGCTTTGCCACTATGGACCCAAAGATGACAATATCATACTAATTGAGAGGTTATGGGGATTATAAAAGCCCTATACACGCCACTCTTCTTACTCGTGTCTTTTGTTTCACTCTTTACTAAGGTTAGATTTCTAACTTTTTTTTGGCTTTTAGATATTATACACTAGTTTAGGTTAGATTGACAAAAATGATCTTTATTTTGATAGTAATATAGGAAAATATCCAATGGAAAAGTGTCAACAAAACCTAATAGAGAAAAGTTGTGAAGAGAGAGTTTTGTGAAAAAGTTTTCTTATTGATTTTGATGGAGGCTAAAGCCTTATATAGATACAAAGCAATAGGTACACATATTTAACCTAATTAGGTATAGCAAATGATTTCGCGGCTCATTAGGGTCCAATCTCCTAATACTCCCCGGCAAGCTCATACGTGGTAACACGTGTGAGATTGGACAAGTCTTCAAAGCAGCGGCATCATACTCGGCCGTCGAGTCATCTTCGCGGCGTTATACTCGGCCGTCGAGTCATCTTTGCGGCGTTATAATCGGCCGTCGAGTCGTCTTGGCGGCGTTATACTCGGCCGTCGAGTCATCTTTGCGGCGTTATACTCGACCGTCGAGTCATCTTCGCTTATGCCCGAGCGTAGGGTTAATACGACTTCAATACCTAGCCGTTAGGTCATCGACATTTATATCCGATCGTAGGGTTATCTTCGCAGCTTTATACTCGGCCATCGAGTAAAATCCCTTAGATTGTGCTCGATTAAGCAACAAACCAATTATTAGGATCAACTTGGTGAAACATCTTCACCGTCAATTTCAACACCATGGAATTTTTATGATGAGTCATGGTTTAAGCATCACCATCAACGAACGAACCTATAGATTCATGTTCACAATCCAGGTTTTTTTTTCTTTTCGATACTTTTTTTGTGAAAAATTAAAAATAGAAGAAAGAAACAAATGTTTTGGGAATCAAATAGAAGAAAGAGAAAAATTATGAAGAAGAATGAGGAAACGTTTATAAAAAATTTTTTTTTAATAAGAAAACTCAATTATTAAAAATTAGAAAACTTAATAATATTTTCATGAGGATCGAAAATAAAAAAACCTAAGAATTTAGGTGAGGCTCTGATACCATGTCAAGAAACCTAATAGACAAAAGTTGTGAAGAGAGAGTTTTGTGAAAAAGGTTTCTTATTGATTTTGATGGAGGCTAAAGCCTTATATAGATACAAAGCAATAGGGAACACATATTTAACCTAATTAGGTATAGCTAATGATATCGTGGCTCATTAGGGCCCAATCTCCTAATAAAAAGTCTCTAAAGTTTCCATTGAGAATATTATCTTTTGAGAAATAAAAATTTGTTATTGCATGTTGGAAAAAAACAAGAATTCCGACAGCTTCATCTTATTTATGATAAATCTGTATTCGGTTTCCGATGACTATATTCCATCGCGAATTCACAGCAGTTTTTCGATAGTCTAATATTTTGGTCTGAATTTTGTGACACGTTTTTCTGAATTTGAAAACAATAGATTCCATCAGTCACTTCCTAAGAAATGATATACCAAACCAAGTGTACGAGAACTAGAATAATTTTGTTTAGATTATATGGACACCACACGTATTGGTCACCAAAATCACGTGTTAAGTACGATTCGACAAATAAGTCCCTACCAATGGTGGTTTTTTTTAGCTGCCACATAAATTAATGAACGATTTAACCTATTTTGTTTTATGCATGTTGAGTTGTTTTTGGTACAATCACCTAAATTAATCATGGGCATTCGGTTATTTCATTTGGTTTGGTTCGATTTGTTCAGTTTTCGAATCTTTTAGTTCTGAAAAAGTGGTAATCAATAGGTATTTATTAACCGGATCGGTTCCGTTTTGGTTCTAGTTTTTTTGGTTCTGAATTTGTGGTAACCAATGTTTACCTATTCAAATTCGCATTGGTTGTGGTTCGATACCTTTATCTAATTTTTTAAAAAAATCAAAAATATCTTAGAAAAACTATAAATTAATTATAAAAATTGAATATTTTAATTTTTTAAGTAATTTTTATCCAAATTGACTAACAAATTTGAATTTATAATTATAATTTTGGATATTTAGATTATTAAAGTTTATATAAAATAATTATTTTAAAATATATAATTGTGTTTCAGTTCTTTCGGGTAACTATTCGGTTTTTGGATCTGTACCTATTCAGTTCCAAATTTTCTTATTCTTAAACTTAGAAACCATTTATTTAGTTGGTTCCTTGTATTTTGGATCGATTCAGTTTGGTATTTCTATTTTGATTATTATGTCTAGGGCTAACCTAACATATCTTAAAGAAATGGGATATCGACATATCCTCTTCTTTTAACTATTCGTCAAAAAGTATGTACAATTCGATTTTTATAATCCTATGTGAAGAAAGTGGATATAAATTTTAATATGATAAATTTTTACCAAAAAAAGAAAATTATCAATGGAATTAACACAAAACCAATCTGTTTCTTTTAAGTGAAGTTAACAATGGAATTAAGAAAAGTTATCATAGTCTATATAAGTCGCTTAACGACAAAGTCAGTTTCGTTCCGTTTGTTAGAATCAGATCTAGCCCAAATAATACTAGAATTCAAGGTTCCTGATCAAAAGAGTGAGAGAGAATAGGCAAAGACACTTGTAAGTTGGATTAGAGTAAGAGTAATTAACTTAAACAAGTAGAAATGATTGTCGATTACGCTGTTCTTATTAGCTTGAAGTATGTCAAAAAGCCGATACTTTTTCAAAGGATTGCGCCTCTATTTATAGGTCATAGAGGCGGTTACGTGTGGAGAAAATAAAATAAAATTTACAATTGTGTTGATAGGATTGAATCTGGTAAGATTCATGCTAGATTTATGAAAATTTTCCATGTCGGAATAGGAAAACTTCCATTTTTTGTTTTGTTGACGTGTCATCCGACTTCTCTTCAAGTTCGAAAAACTTTCTGAGACGATACTTTGCCGAGTTGATGATGATATTCGAGTTGAACCCTTGATGCTTGCAATTGGTTTGTTCTTTAATATTTGACCCATTGTTTCACGTGGACCGAAGTAGGATCTCGAATCCACCTCTAGCACCGTCCACAAAAGTATGAGATTGAATTGAAAATTGAACAAAATTTAGGTAAACATGAGTATAGAGCCATGGGCTAAGTTTATTCTACAGTAAACTTGTTTTGTGTCAAACAAGGCAAAATTTATATCTTATGGTAGACTTATTATGATTCAATGGCAGACTTTTCCTTTGCTTAATGGTATTCTTTTTCTGATTCGATAGGAGACTTTTTTGAATCAAATATGGCATAAATGTTTTTGACAGTAGAATTATTATGACCTAATAGTAGAATTTACACTCACTAATTGGCAGACTTATTATTATTTGATGGTAGACTTATTATACATCAAATATGACATAATTGTCATTTGATGGTAAACTTATTTTTCATGCAATATTAGATTTTGTGTTTAATGATTGACTTTCGTTATAATGTTATGGTAGACTTTTTTGATTGTAAAATCCTACTTGTAAAAAATCAATTTTATGATGTCTTTGAATACTTCCTCTTCCACAAAATCAATTAACATCCCAAAATCGGTCACCTTGCAATGATGATTGAAATTCTGATGTTGTAAATGAGATTTTTCAGGGGATATAATTTCATAGGATATACTTTAATCCCCATATCAATATGGGACAAAGGAATTAAAAAATAATCATGGATTATATAACATATAAGTTGCAATCTAACTAAACGAACAAATTTCCATTAAATCATTTTGAGTTCAGATTCGTAGGACAAGAATGAACGAACAAAACTAAAACACTCAATGAATCAAATTAAGTGATTTATATAAGTCATTAACCAGTTCTGATCTAAAATTTATAAATCCTAAACTTTGATTTACAAGAGGAACATGAAACATTAAGCCGAATCCTAAACTTTGATTAATAAAATCAAACCTCAAAGTGAACAATATCATTGTAAATCTACCATCAATATATATATTAATATTGGGTTACAAGTGACCGCCCTATTAGTTAAATTCTTGTATAGTGCATGCAGCAGGATTCAATCCCTGGACATGCAAGTGCGCATGTCTTTAGTGGGTTTACTTACATGCCACTAGACTAAAAGCTACTTGCGTATATTTATATATATATATATAATTTTTATAATATACCAAAAAAGAAATTTAAGATAATTCAGCTAATGACTCTAGCATCTAAGGTTCAATCCCTCTCTACTACATGTAGTAGAGATATTAAATGAATTTTAAGAAGTGTGATCTAAGCTATATTGGATAGAGTCTTAGATTTAATTATTGATAAAAAAAATATGTCCTTACTATTCAACTATGGAAGTGAAGAGTTCAAGTTCTTCAAGAGTACCATAAATATCGTAGATGTCATCGATGGAAGTTATAAGTGCACCAACTATAGTTATGATCCTCCGGACATATCCAAATTGTGGTTCGAATATCAATCCAACTGTCCAAAAATAGTTCTTTACAACTCGGTCTCTTACAAAGTGAAGCTTATTTGCCAAACATGTTTCCTTCCACCAACTCCATATAATTAAAGGGTTAGAAATAGTATATATACAACTAGATATGGATCCGTGCGATGCACGAATTTATTTTTATTAAATAATGCTTTATATATATTTTGAATAGTATCTTAGAAATTTGTACGTTTGTAAAATTTGAGAACCAACATAATAATAAGATTTCATATGTGGGAAATCTATTTAATTACTAACTTTTGAAATCCAACTTAATATAATAGGTTATAATAAGATTCGACACGTAGAAAAATCTCATTAATTACTAACTTTTGAAATCCAACTGTTATAATATGATACTCTACTGTTTTGGATGATTGAGTGTGACATGTGAAAGAATCCGTTTATTACTAACTTCTGAAATCTTGTTTGTTATAATATGATAAGATTTTAAGCTAATAATAGTACAATAAAATAATAACACATTAAATTTAAATTTTTTACCTTTTTATTTGTTTTTCTTGATTGCTCTCGAAGTAAACAAAAATAAATAAATTAAATTGGAGATAACTTGAAAAGTTCAAAGGTATTAAAAAAATGTCTCTGTGTTTATGTATATATAACAATTAATATTCACAAATCCCTTTTATATTAGGATTATGTATACAAAATTCCTTTCAATTTAGGATTATGTATACAAATAAATATTTAGGAGTATTTAGATTATTATCATCTATTAGGATTATGATCAGAGATATATATTTGATCAGATTACGATTTTTATAAATATATATTATTCAAAATATCATATATATATATATAATTT
>OVBA01003528.1:0-27594 GCA_900406435.1 Lepidium aucheri | reverse complement strand
ATTCACATCCACACTTCGTGTTTTACGGATTTACTAAGTATAGATATTACATGTGGATGATTGTAACTGTAGGATGGATGGTATGCTTAAACCAATATGGTACTTTTTTGACATTCCCGACTACCATATCGATGTGATCCAAGAATATCTCCAATTGATGCTCATTATTCCAAGAATGTAAGCATTTTGGTAACTAAGGATGGTGTGAGAATGTACTCCTCTTTCAATTCGAGTATGGTGAGGGACCTAATATCGAAGCTGCATCTTATTCTAGAACTCCATTTCCAAGCAAACTACCCGAGCCGACTACCAACATGGAAACTTGGGAGCTCCGACGATTTGACTTCACACCTACAACAAAGAAAGAAAAAGCATTGCACTTCATTCTTAAGTTCCACCGACAAGTAGTAAAGAAGGCCAAGAAGAAGTTTGATTGGCTATAGCGCAAGATAAGGTCACTTCCAGGATATGAGTCCGATGAGAAAACGGGCAAGGAGCATGAAGATGAGGAGAGTGCAGACGGTGCTATTGCTGGACAGCCAAGTGATGAGAGATGAGATGAGCTAAACGAGGAGACCTATATCGACCAATCCTTTGGCGACAATCCTCACTAGTTGAGGTACCAAATTCTCCAACTTTATACATAGTTTTTATTTTCCCTTTTGCATTTTTGATTTGCTTTGTTGTCGTCTCTCTTTCTTGTGTTTACTGTATCACAGAGATGGTGAGAAGTAAGCCCGGTGGTGGGGACCGGTTGTTTACTAATGTCTATTTTTAGTTATTTTATTTTCCATTTTCTTGAATCTTAGATGTACATTGCACTTTGGATGAAAAGTTTTCGAAAAATCAAAAAATGAAGCATCTAGTTGCATTAGCATTTCATTTAAGATTGAGTATTTAGAAGCATTTACGTTTGCATCAAAGTTTTCATATTCGGTTTTAATATGCACTGTATGCTTTCCTTCTTTCAGTTTAGCTTGGGAACTAAGTTGACTCTTCTTACAAATACAATTCATTCAATGATGCCTAAAGTGAGCAGAGAATATGTGTAAACCCGTATATTTTTGTGTCTCACTTAGAAAGCTGAGAGTAGGACATGATGCAACCCTCTCATGTTTGTGGATCCTCAAAAAAGATATTAAGAAGACCACTGATCGGTTGTAGATCCTAAAACCATTGAACTCGTGCTAAACCTGAACCAAAACAAGAAATGATAAATGTGCTTAATTGAATTAAGTCATACTAAGCTCAAGGAAGTTGAACGATATGTTCTTTGATCTCAAGTCCCTTAGGAAGCCTTCACCTTTAGAAATAAGAAATCAATTCAAGGGCCTAGAAATTGGTTTATGGTATAGGACATATCTGATTGGATACTAAGTGCTGTGATTATATTGTGGTCTTTCTAGGTGGATGAGGGTTCATAAGTGGATTACGGTTTTAACTTTATGATTTTTTTGTGTTACGTAGGATATTCACCTTGTTTCTGCAAACCTCGTTTTTGGTCTTCTAGTTTCTTTGCTTGAGGACGAGCAAAATGCATGTTTGGGGAAGTTGATATATGCAAATATTATGCTAGTTTTCTTTGTGATTTTGCATCATTCTCATTCATATATGTTGTATTTAGTTTCATTTTTAGATAGAATTGTGCATAGTTCATGCATTAGCGTTTTAGGATCATGCATTTGCATATTTTCTTCCTTTTTGAGTCATTTTAGGTGATTTGGAACTTAACTTGGAGGATTGCAGTTAATGGGACGTGGATCAATCATTGGGATATGAGTGGATCAAGAAATATGAACTCATGGTCGATCGAGTACTCTACCTTCAGCCTCAATTGGAGACTTTGACCTTGGGTCGTTGGCTTCACCACACGATGGATCTCACTACCTTGACCAACAACCCGACAAAACTTGGTCGATGAAGCCCTGATACGCAACAAACACACATGACCCGAGCATCAAGCTATGACCCAACATACTCGACCTTGATGGAATGCCACGCTTGATACATCATATGCTTGTCACTTCTTCAACCACAAGGTCGACCTTGAGCCACTCGATCTTGACCATTACCACATCATTTTATTTGATCTGAATTGGGATTATCCCCGGCCAATCCAAGTCCGATTATAATGACTTTAAAACCCTATGTTAAGGGTAATATGACAGAAGGGAGATTTAAGTTTGAATTTGTAGCCACTTAAGAACATATTGACAGAGAGTTTGAGAGAAAACATTGAGAGACTCACTTGGATCATCTTCTTTGAAGATATTTGAAGAATCTTTATCTTATCTCTTTTCTATTTCATTATGTTCATGATCTTATCATTTCTTTTTGTTTCCATTTTTGATGTGTGAGTGATGTGCGTGATTTTTAATGTTTTTAAAGTCTTGTTTAATGTAGTTTTGCATTCATCTAGATAGATTTTCCTTGAACTTAGGATCATTTAGGCTTCTTTTGCACTTTTTGGATTTGCATTTGGACTTTGGAGTCCATTCAGGTAAAAGGAGCAGAAACGGAGCTAAAATGGAGCTAAGGAGCATCAAAGCAGCTGTTGGAATACTTAAGGAAGCAGCAATCAACAAGGATCGTTGACCCCTCGGACCTCCACCTTGAAGCACATATGCGAGGAAGACCAGAAGACTCATAGAGAAAGCCACCTCAAGGACCTGCCTCAACCAATCTATCTCGAGGGAAGACTGGCGCATAATAAAGACCTTACCTTATCTACATCAAGGATCATACTTGGAGTAATGACTCAGAAGAAAATCACAAGTATAGAGACATGAAGCGTACCTCATAGTTCAAGCTCGCGCAAGCACTCCGAGGGAAGCTTCACAGACTGCCTAGTTGATCGACTTAGGTCGGTTTGACCATTAGGTTACAACAGTAACCCTATAAATACCCATCTAACGACTCTTATGTCATCATATGTTTGTTTAAACAAAACACTTTATCTTTATGCCATTTTTCATTGAGTTTTAGATCTAAGCTTTGTTTATGGATTGATGGATGATCATTGAATGAATTAGTTTATGCTTGCCTATTTTGCTTATTTTATTTCGATCTTAGCTTATCTATTTTGAATATGCCTTTGGTATCTTTCCCAATCCTCATTCCTCTCAAAATGAGGAGCGAGTAGATCTGCTTGGATCTCATGCATGGGTAGATTAGAGGTGGAATCGGCGACTCCCTCACTTAGTTAACCGAGCATTAACGCCGATCTCTTCTAATAAGGGTGTGCTTTATGCCTCCTTCTTCCTGATCAGCTGAGGGTTGATCCGGGTCATGATCTCAAACTAGGGCGTGCGGGAATGATTGCCCCGAACCTTATTAGAGATGGTCTGATCCGCCAAAGAGAGATCTAAATGTGGATCGGCTGTTAGGCTACTTTGGGCTGAACTTTATGCGTTCAAACTAGTGAGATCGCCGCGAGAGTCGAATTGATTAATCGGTTTTGGGTCGATACCTCTGCCGCGAGAGCGGGTTGATCTTACCTATTTCCTAGCCTAGAGATCACTCATAAGCAATCAACGAGTGGGATCGCCATGTTCATCGCCGATCCACCACCCAATCATTTAGATCCTTCTTTCTCTTTTAGTTTAAAAACCATTTCAATTTGTGCTCTGTTTTATATTTAATTCTCTGTTTACTGTCATGTTCTGATTTTGCTTTGTCTTCTAGTCTATTTTGTTGTTTGTGCCCATTTGCTTGAGGTTATCTATTTTAGTCTTTAGCATTGTAATAGATTGCTTTAGATTTGGCTTGAGCTAAGATGTGTTCATAGATAGGTTGCTAGTATACTATTCCGAGTATTGGTTCGACAACTCACCCCACACTACATGATTTGATAGATAGAAACCGCAAAAACTTATTTATCACTGAGTAATTTATAGAGTGGTTGAATGCTTGGTAGATCATAGGGTTGGGTTGTTGATTTTTGATGCTTAGGTTGTTAGAGTCCTTCTTATTAGGTGGTCATAATTCTAGATTCAACTTGATCACTTCAAAACAGATGCTAGGGGATTTCATGCTCGGGAGGTATTCGATGAAATTCCTGAATGACCTTTCAAGAGCTTTTCTTCCTTAGACATTGAGAGATGATGATAGGGTGATTAGTGGACTTAGTGAACTTGATCCTAATGCTTATTGATTGATTGGTTTGCAAATGAGAGTTTAGTAAATCAATTGATTGATATAGAGGTTAATGTCATGAGAGTGGATTGATCTAGTGTCATGTTTGATGTCCTAGGCTGAGCTTTATTGTATTGCATCATGGATTAAGTTACCTTCTTTTAGATCGATTGTCTTGCCTTAGACCAATCGTTAATCAATTGTCTTTTCTTCTTCTTGTCTTGTTTTTGATTGATCTTATTTTGTGCTTTAGTATATTTAGTTTGTGCTTTGTTTGTTTGAGTAGTAGTTGTAGTTATCAATCTCTCACTTCTTAATTTCTTTGGCTTAAGTAAGAATCCTATAGTTCTACGCGTTGATTATACGTTCTTTATGGTTTGAACCTCAAGTCCTTCCAATGATAGTTGTTTGCATTTGTTGAATTAATTGCTTGCTTGTCATCACATAAAAAGTACAAACATCACAACTCTTCCTTCGGGCCACTTGAAGAATGTTCATGGCTCTTCTATGGTTCCAACAAGCCCAAGAACACTTGAAACCATCACCGGATCTTCCAGATATGCTCAATCAAGAAGATGGTTTGGTTTGGTTCTGTTTAAGGCAAGTCCAAGATCCAATTGCCTTAACTTCAAACTTACATGTGGCAACCAGGAGAACATCTTAACCACTTACAGGCGTCCCTTGAAAGTCTTAACATGCTCTAGCACTCATAGGAGCCAGCAGATCCTTCATTTTTTTATCTTTCCATATATGGTTATGCCTTTAATCTTGAACGGCTCCAAGATCAACAGCTCTCCTTTCTTGTCCATTGGACATTTATTTCTGATATTTCTTGCTTATTTTAGTCATGTTACCATTTTATGGCACTCTAGTGTCGAGCTTTTAAAAACTTGAGTCATCTCTTTGTATTTCAAAGCAAGTTTTAAGTAAAATCTTTAATCCTTAATTTTTTCTACAAAGAATGTGTCTTTGTGTTTGTCATCTCGAGTCTTAGGTGGATTCCTTAGGCTTGTAAGATGTTCCATGTTTAGGAATATTTGGATTCAGGTTATCTAGGTCGTGTGTTCTTTGAGGATTCGACAACAAAATCTATCTTTTCCCTTTATCGCTAGTTCTTGAGAGAACCGAGTCGTCAAGGTCTTCTCTCAAGTCCATATCCAAGGATCTCTCCTCTGAGGCACCAATTGATGTTTTTGGATTTTACTCCTTTTTAGGACCATTATTTAGTTCACCTTGCATCCATATCATAATATTTGCATCATCTTAGAGTCCTTTTATGCTTATTTTCATGTTTTGCACGTGCATCCCATACATTCTGCATATGGAGTGAATATTATGTGTTTTGGAGGCTTTTTGGAGTGTATTGACTACAAAAGAATACAAGGAGCCGTGTGGATCATATTGAAGTACTGGATAAGACAACAAATTGATGCAGGAAAACAAATCTTTCATACTCAAAGTTTGCCCTTGATCTCAGAGTTCGAATCTTGAGGAGTCAAGAAGCTTAAGTCGCCCTCGAACCCAAGCCTCTCACCTTCTGCCACGAGCATTACCTGGTACCTGACTTGAAGGATGCAGACTCTTTCCTTCCCCCATGCCTCGAAGATCCTACTCGCAAAAGCACCAGAGAGTTCTCACATTTTTGTGAACCGGATGAGCATCCAACCCGCCACTCAAAATTCAGGCAGCGAGTGCATTATCCATTTTCCATGTTATCGACGTTTGGTTGGCATTGACTTTTCTAGGTTTTGTAATGTGGGCTATAAATACCTTTCTTAGCCCACCAAAACAGATACCTTTGATTTCTCCTTTTGGCTAAGATCTAAAAACAACTTTTTTCTCTTTTCTTCATAGTTTTTACTACATTGATAAAAGATCTAGTTTGGTGTATTAATTGCTTGCATTTTCTGTCTTCTTTAATCTTGTTTATCTTTCCTTGTTCTCTCTAATTATGCCTCATACTTTTAATTTCTGGTTTGAGTTTCTCCTCATGATTAATGAGTAGATCTCTCTTGAGTAATGAGGAAATAACGAAGATCTATGTAGAACTAGGTAAATCAAGGTTGCTTAAGCTCTAACTAGACAGGATCTCACCAGTTCTAATGTTCTTAATGCCGATTTTATAGTGGCCATTTGAAATCAGATCTATTGCGTTCTTGCCCACTATGTCTTTGATGCAATGCTAGATTAAACTAAGATCTGGGATAGTCACGTTTAAGTCAAGAGATTGATTGTTTAAGCTGATTGTTAGTTTTTGTTAAATTTATTCTAAAGGTTTGCTTGAATAGGTTTTGCTATGAAGATATGTTAGGATCTAATTTAGGAAAGTTCTTTGTTCATGAGAATGGCATTGTTATTGTTGTATCCCCGGCTTGAGATCGATTCCTGAATGATTTGTTAAGTTATTTATAGTTTCCTAGCTAAGCATAGATCACTGACCTCGCTCCTCATTGCCCAGCCTCCATTATTAGTGCTTATTATCTCATTGCCATTGTGTTTACTTCATGCTCTGCTTTTAGCTCATTTATTTTTTTCCTAATGCTATGTTTTTAATATAGTGCTTGTTATATTACGGCTATGTTTGCATTTACTTAAAGTGATTGTGAAAAAATCATTCTTATTGAATTTAGCTTGGATTAGGATAGATCCTCCATGTTCTCAGTGTTAGTAGTCACACCCTTATGGTTCGATAACCTTTTGTACTATGACAGATTGGTTGTATAAGAGGATTTGATATCTTTAGGGTAAAAAGGTTGTTATCACCTATCACCTCCCATTACCTGAAACATAAGAATACACAAAAGAAACAAAGAAAAAAAAACTACAATAAATTAAGAGAAATTATAGACAAGGATACCATGGAACTTCCTCCTTAGTGAGCTTGTAAGACTGACTTCTCACACCCATTAAACTTGGGGTAGTTTAGAGAGGGGAGTGGGGGTCCCCACTCAAGTGATTCCAGCAATCATTTATTGCTTAACCTTGTGCCCACTCTTTGGAAGATCCTTTCCTTCCTTGCTAACCAAGGTGATGGTTTCATAAGGTATAATCTCTTTGATACTGAAAGGTCATGATCATTCTGATTTGGGCTTTGTTGGGAAGAGAAGTTGTCTGACCTTAGAAAATGGCTTTGGATGCTTGTTGCTCTTCACCTTGTACTCAATAACTCCATCAATAACTCTATTGGGTTGCAAGACGATATGAGGCCCAAGATCCAATTTAGGTAGTTTGCATAACTCGTTAGGAGGTGGCTACGTAGTCTCATTGCAAGCAAATAAAGATTCAAGGCTTTTACCATATACAACCTCATCATACATTGGGGTTATCTGCAGTAATCCCTAGCTTTTCCATTTCTTGCAATACAATTTGATGAAGCTTAAAAGGTTTAATGTCCATATCACAAAGATAGTTGCTGAAAGTTAAATGACCCAATAAGCATGGTAAAGTGAATGCCCTAGTGTCCTATAGCTTCTCTTGTAATACTTTCCTCTCCAAGATGGCATTACACTCATAAATCTCTACTGCGGTACCCTCTACTTCCTTGGTTCTATCTCTAATTGCCTCCTTCAAAATCTTCTGATAAGGAAGTGTAAGTGTGAAAGCATTTAAGATAAAATCTTGTATAGGGGTGGAACAAAAGGCTTCTTATTTTCCTTTGGACTGCAAAAAATTTGAGCATCAGAAGGCTGAACTCGATCACCATCAGATCGAGTACCCTGCTTGAGTGTAGTGTCAGGGGTGATTTTTTCTGTGGGAACTGGTTGTACTCGACCACTGTCACATCGATTGTCTTAGATCGAGTGCGAATTTCAAAGTGGAGATTTGAGGCTTTTTCCATTGTGGCTGTCCTTCTCACACTGAGCTGCTCTATCCTCACTGATTTTATCATTTACTGCATATGGAGAGAGCTCTTTTCCACCCCTCAAGGTAATAGATTTGGTAGTGTATTCCATGGGATTTTAAGTGACTATTCCCGGTAGTTTCCCATAAGTCTTCATAGAAGAACATGCTTTCTAAGTCTTTAGATACTTCAGCGCTCAATTCAATGTCTCAAACTAGTAGTTGAGATCATTATACGCCCCATCAATCTTGTTGTCTAATTCAACTAGCATTTTGGTTACTCCTTAGCATGGGATGCTTCTCCCTGTAGAATCTGCTGAAGCATAACAATAACATCGGGAGTCGGTGCTGTAAGAGGTTGTGGTTGCTAAGAGATGTCCCTATGTAGTATAGTTGGAACTGGCTGAAAGCTCTAATGATATTGTTTCTTGGGCACATAGGCTTTGTGGTGCACTTGTTGTGGGTGAGGAGAGTACACTTGATCTTGTCAGTTGGCAACATTAGTACTGCGTTAGGGCAAGTTTAAATTCTCTTGTAGTTGCTATACCCCTTGTTGTAACCACCTTGCTTTTGCACAAAAATGATCTCTTCCACCTGAGCTTCCTCCCCATCCTGAAATTAGTCATCCTCACCTACATAGTGCACCTATTTTTGTTGCACCAAAAGAAACTTGTCTAGCTTTTCATTGAGTGCCTTAAAGTCCTTCCTGGTTGCTGCATCATAAGTAGACGAACCCCTTAAATTCATATCATAGTCGTCACTATAGTTGCCATCTGATTGGGAAAGAATCTATACAAGCTCCCAACCTTCATCCACATTGTTGTTCAGAAAGTTCCAGTTACTAGCTGTGTTAAGTAGCATGCAGATTCTAGGGAGAACTCCTCTGTATAGAGTGCGAAGGAGGGGCTTGGTACTGAAACCATGGTGAGGACATTGAGAGTTATAGCTCTTGAGTCTTTCCCAAGCGTCACATAAGGTCTCAAAATTCTTTTGGACAAAACTAGAGATCTCGTTTCTTAGCCTTGCTGTCCCGTAGATTGAGAAAATTTTAGCCAAAAAG
Organism: Lepidium aucheri; assembly: GCA_900406435.1. Lineage (NCBI taxonomy): Eukaryota > Viridiplantae > Streptophyta > Magnoliopsida > Brassicales > Brassicaceae > Lepidium > Lepidium aucheri. The sequence goes on along the minus strand of OVBA01003528.1, from coordinate 18,560 downwards.
GCTTTCTTGCATTCCTCCCAAGAGGTGATAGAGTCCTGAGGTAAGTGCTTCTCCCAAATAAAGGCTTTTTCACCAAGAGAAAATGGGAACAACCTGATCTTAAATACATCCTTACTTACCACATTAATCTTTTTCAAGCTGCAAAGAAAACTTATCCAAGTGGTCAAGGGGGTCCTCCATGGCTAAGCCATGGAACTTGTTGCTGTAGACCATGGAAATATGAACACTTTTGATCTCAAAGTTGTTGTTTCATATTGTAGGTGGCACAATCCCATGCCTCTGAGTGTGAGTACAAGGTGTATAACCTGCTCCAATGTACCTTGGCATCTTTTGTTGATGCCCTTGAACATGAGAATTTTGTGCATTTGTTTCCGGTTGGTGTTCCATCCCTATTAGATCTTGTTGATCAACTTCAATTATGTCCTGTTGCTCTCTAAGATTAAGTGGATGCTGATAGATGTTTTCTAAGTAACGAATGAGGTTCTGATTTCCCTTGTATCTCCTCTACATACAACCTGAAATGGAACCCAAATAAGCTAACTCAAATCTTGTAGGTCGAACTCAAGAAAGGCAGGTTGTAAATTGTACATTTGATCAAGTCCGATCGAGTATACAAATCGAGTAACTGAGAAAACACACATAAACAAAAACCAAAACGTTAGCAACCAAAATTGATCAATAACAATCTAAACTTGATCTTAGAGGATCCAAAATCCCGAGTGTACCAAATCAAACGCCCTATTGGCAACATTGCCAGATTGATAACATATTTTAATACTCAATTCAGTTAATCTAGTGCACTATCATGTCATTGCAGCACATAAATGTGTCAACCCAAATGGGCGAGATGCCAACAATCAGAATGTGATAAGACTAATCTAATTCAAGCTAAATAGGTTTAGAGATTGTCGCTCAACTCAAACAACCATAATGAAATGAAAATAATATGAAACAAAAGACTAGACAATAATCAAACAGAAATAAGACTATCACGCAACATAACAACATGCAGAATGCAATATGAGAATGGAAGGGTCTTGAGGAGTGGGTATAGTGGATCAGCGCTTCACTTAAATCTACTAGGTTTCCTAACAAACTCATAGGAGGTGATCTCTAGACAGCAAATTCACAAATTTTTGAATCTATTCTAATGGCAAACAATCTCAACTTAGACTACTTCATACATAACTCTCATCGACAAATTATAATTTTAGAAGCATGAAGAAACAACTTGCTAAAGTCAGTTAACACCATAAACAAGCAGTCTCTTGAGTTAGGCATGAAAATCTATTAAATTGGTTCAATCAAACATTTAATCAAACACCTTATGGGTGTGAAATGCCTAATCTTAAATTTATCTTTCTGAAGATGAAAAAAGTAATAAGATCATGGAATCAGAAGGTATCTAAGATTTTCTTAAACAACCTAGCAAACTTAAGATCCACTCTAATATTATCCATTTTCAAGAACCCTAGAAGATCTACTCAAATTTCATGTAAAATTGCATAAACCCAGAAAATTAAACTAACAACATAATCCTAAAGATGAGAATGAGATAAAATTCAAAGCCAAATACTAAACATTAAATACAAGATCTGATAACAAAAGAAGAGAGAGTTTAATGGTCTTTTTCTCAAGAACAAAAGTGCAAAAAAGTGCATAAATAAGTTTATGAGGGTTAAGAGAGGTATTTATGCCCCTTTTAATGAAAACCCTAAAAATTCAATGGAGGAAAAAAGGTCAAAGCTTCTAGAAAGTGGCCACTTGATCACATGCCGTTCCAGTGGTCGAGTGCAGCAGGCCTTGATCGTGTGTAGCAAAAATGCTTATTATTCTGCTCGAATGCCTTGATCAAGTGTAGGCAAAATGCTTCCTATTCTGCTCAAGTCTGATCGAGTGCAGCCAAAATGCTTCTTATTCTGGTCCCTAGTTGTGTTCCATATTCAAGTTCAATTCCAAGGTCTTCTTCATGCCCAAAACGCTCCAAATATGGTCTTCAAGAACCTAAAAGCCACTGTGATGCAAAATGTATGCAATGCAAGTGCAAATTGAGCTAAAAGGACACTAAAATGATGCAAACACTATGTGAATCAATTCAAAATGAATGGTAAATGACTCCTAAAAGTAGTTGATATGCACACATATTAGGATAACACATTTGGATCAATCTGGACATGAAGGAGACCCTACTATTGGACTTCAGGATTGATCGCAACATTGGAGCAGATTAGAACGCATTTGGACTGAACTCGATCATCACGCACGGCCAAACATGGTCAAGTACAAAACCCTAGAGTAACAAACTCGATCATAACCACTTGAGGCCAAAGTAAATTGAAGGATACACCATACGCAACCAGTCTATTTGATGAGGATTTGTTAACCAATTAGGGAGTTCTTAGCTAAGCACTAATCAATAATCCAACTCCTTAAGGACCTCTATTTCTCTTATTGATATGTGATAGTTTCATTGCTCTATTGGTTTATCATTCGTCTTATTATATTTTGCTTGATCGTTTGTCGTTAATTCCATTTTGTTTTCATTTATTATTTGTCATTTAGGTTGATAGAAAATCATTCCAACTGATTGGCTTTAATTAGGTTGATCAAAATACATTCGGTTACTAGCATCCTCATCCATTTGCTTTGACACATTTTATACAGCTTCTATTATCTATTTCATTACGAATTGAAATGAGTAGTAAAATCCTTGTATCAAGACTTTTCCTGGTTTTGCCGCTACTACCTTTGTTATAGTGGAACTCCGTGTCATGGCCGGTACCATGCTCGGATGCGGCTGGGACAGGAGTTTGAACAGGCCAATCTGAGCTTTGGAAGGTTGTTTTGGTTTGCGGTCGAGACCTCCCTGGATAGCAGTCAAGACTCCCTTCGAGATCGGTTCGATATTGTCCCGATTGGGCACAATCTGGTCTATATTGGTCTGATACTTGGCTTGGTTTGGCCAATCCGGACGATGCCTTGGTCCTTTTATTTTGTCCATTCGTTGTCCTCCTTATTTCTTGGTCTAGCTTCCTTGCTCTTTCCTCCTTAATATACTTCATTTTTATCGGTTTTAAACTCTTTAATTCGCATGTTTTCAGAGTCTTTGTTAGCATTTTAGAGTCTTATCAGGTGAGAAACATGTTTTATTTTGATCATACCCACAGAGCATGGTTTGGGACAAGTCAGAGCAGTTTCTGGAATTTCAGCAAAGGAATATTGATCAAGCGATCAACCTCACGATCGATTGATCTCTCTCCTTAGTGTAAGATGTGCTCAACCTATTGATCGACCTCACATCTCAAGACTGATCGATCACACCAACTTCAGAAGCATGCGCTCGACCTGTAGATCGACCTCACATCTCAGGATCAATCAATCAAAGCTGTTCGAAGAATTATGCTCCCGACCTGGAGATTGACCAAGTCCACTTGGAGATGGACCGATAATCACCGATTGATCAATCAGGCCCTTGATCAATAGATCCCCAAAGCTATAGAAAATAAAACCTAGTTTTCCCTGTTTTGTACCTACCGATTTTGGGACCTATAAAGGGGCCTTTTTCATTATTTTAGACAGACAATTTCAATTCAGAGTTTTTAATTTTCTGTAACCTTTGGGGAGAAGATCTCATCCTCCACAACATCATTGGAGAAGATTTCTGAACCCTTTGCTATTTTAATTCAGTTTACCATTATGTTTCTATTCTTCTTCTTTGTTCGCTTCTTTTTTATCATGTCTAAGTGGTTTATCATTCAGATTTAGGGATTTCTAGGCATTTAGGGACTCAATGAATTAGGAAAAAATAGGGCTAGATCTTGTGTGTTCTCCCTCTATTGTTGTGTTTAATACTTAGGTTAGACTTGCCACCTCGTCTTTGATCTTAGGTTGTTTGACTCTGCAAAAGCTTGTTAGATGCCTAAACTAGCTTAGATGAGCAACTTTCCTTAACCAACAACAGTTGATGTTAAGGCTAGTTGTGAACATATTAGACCCAATCGATAATGCCTATCTACATCTCTAGGACCAACGATAGTTAGGAGTACTAGAATGATAAACAGAGTAGTAGGCACCATGATAGTAGTTTTGCTAGAATTCTATGTTTAAGTCGAGCATTGGTTTAAAGCATGCCTGGAATAGTTTGCTGAATTCGATTCCATGCTTCCTGATGAATTTCTGATGTCTGATGCCTTTATTTATTTGTTTTACATCATTTATTGTTTTGTTTTGTTTTCATCATTATTTGAATTGTCTTCGCTTAAGTTTTGTCTGAAGATTAATAGAGTAACCATTAGTCTTCAGGGATTTGATCCTTAAGTGCTACATCGATACGATACGCACAAGAGTTTAAATTGGTATAATTAACCTTGTATCAATTTTGGCACCGTTGCCGTGGACCAATTGTGTTGCCTTTTTGATCTACGATTGAACTTTAGTCTAAGATTTTTGAATTTTACTAACAGATTTGTATTTAATTTTTTTTCTTTGAATCAAGTGTGTCTAACATGAAAGAAAATTGTTGACCATGACACCTTGCATTGATTGGTCATAAGATTGGTGAATGGACGCATTACAAGTATTTCTAGAGTGAAAGGTGTGAAGTAGAATCTTCTGATCAGATTGAGATTAAGGATATGGTGCAGCAATTTCTTCATAATCAATAGCAGGCTACATTGGAGATCAATGAAAAAATTGATAGGTTGTACAACGATATCAACAGTAAGTATGAAGAGGTGTATACACTTATTGAGAAAACAAAGACCAAGACTGAGCAGGATGCTGAAGTAACCTCCACCATTGATTACGACAGAGAAATCGACGAGATTGCCGAGCTGGTGTTAAGTGATGAATCAGAGTATGGGAATTGGGTCGCTAGCGTTCTTATGCAAGAACAAACACAGAGTCAACTAGAAGGTACATGTGATTCAACCCTTGAAATTGATGATTTTGAGGAGATTTCATTGCCCTGCACTAAAAAGGTAATCTCTAGCAACCTCTTACTCATTGATGAATGCTTGGAATTATCATGTGAGTCTAAAGAAAAACTTGAATACTCTTTAGTAAACTCAACTTGTCTTGAGATTGACTTCATCTTCCCACCAGATGCATTTGATCCTCCAAGTAATTAAAACTTCAAAGAACACTTTAAGAAATACGTTTTCATTGTAGTCTGATTCTGCTATTATGGACAATTGTTTTTCTTCTTGGGTATGTTGTTTATTGTAAAAACAGGAGGAGGGCCAAAGGTGCATTGGCTCAACCTTTCGATTCTCATGACGAAAATTTGATACCAAAATCAAGCTAACGACTATCATCAGGCGATGAGTGGGAGGCAACCCAGTATTATGTGGATCTATTTTCATCATTTTTCTGTTTTAACTACATTTTTCGTTTTGGTGAGAAAGTGATCAGGATACAGCGATCGATTCACGATAAGATTGATCAATCATCACCGACCAAAGAATCTGCACACAACCAGACGATCGACCGGATAAGCAACGATCGATCAATCGTCGACTTGCAAGACAAATCGCACGACCTCATGATCAACCGTTAGACGGGCGATTGATCGATCGTCGGACTCACAGCATCATGCACACGATCTGACGATGGACCCATACAGCTGTTGATCGATCGATCATCAAAAAAAGGAATGACAGGAAACCTGTGGCTTGATTGATCTACTCAATGATCGACTGATCGTCGACCTAGGTAAGTTTTATGTTTTGTGAAAACAATTTTTTAAATAGAAAGACACGGTTATATAGATCAAAAATTCAAAATAAAAAGAATTTTTTGTTCTTAGGCGATTTTTGGAGAATTTTCACAAAAACTTTAATCTCTCATAATTTTCTCGTTTCTTAACGGTTTTGAACAATTTTTGAGTCTATTCCTTATGGATTTTCCTCCTCTTTCTTATTATCCAACCCTCATTATCGATTGGCAAAGGTATGATTCACAATCTCGAATTTAGAGATCACGATTTTGAGAAAATTTTGGGAAGTTTTGGATTTCGATTTCTTGTTGATTTATTGTGAAAATTCAATGATCTGTCATTTTTGTTTGAGGATTTCGAATGTCACGTGCCCAGATTTTTGTTTGTTTTGCATAGAAATCGATTTGCTAAGTTGAAGGTGAATTTTAGAGAAATTTAGGAATTCAGGTTTGGAATTAAGATAAAAAATGATTGATTAATGCATTGCTGGATGTTTGCTTGTGTTGCTTATTAGTTAAATCAATCAATTTCTGAGTAGTCTCACTTCCAACTTGAATATTTTTATTTCTAAATGCATAATTGTGAAGCATACCATTCTGATTTGTGGTCGTTTTGTAGAATATGGTCCGAATATGCGAGTGAAAATCTTCCAAGAAGGTCAGGAAATATTTGACATTGGAAGCAGGACAGTCGCCTGGTGGTAATTTGGATGTTCGAACTCTCCCACCATGTCCGAGACCCAAGGGTATTCCCTTTCACCCCAACTTGGGGAATAGATCGGATCCGATGTTGCTGAGTTCTGATCAAGGGTACAAGAAAAGAGAAACAAATGCAGGTTGGCAGGGATTTTATAGGATCTTTTATGATCAGTTTCTGAGGAACAAGCTCGTTCCAACCAAGTTTGTCTGCCTTTCCACTCTTGATAAGCTCGGGATTCTGGATGATGTTGGTGGTATGATTGAGAGGATAGGTTTGGGTACCTTGGTGCACAAGACTAACGCGCTGAATCCAGAACAAGTCTGTCAGCTATTAGCATCCTTCGTTGTTCATCTTGCAGCAGATCCACATGCTCCAATTTATGCTGCTATCTTCACATTATTTTACAATAGAGCAGTGTACACGATGTCTATCAGAGACATATGCCAACTGTATGGTTTCAGTGAGGAAGCTGAGGGATGGTTTCCTTCTCAGGATGGTCCGACTAACAGTGCCATGTGGCATGTCTTAGCTGATGGAGGATTTCAGGGTCGAGCTTCAAAGCTCACACACATTAGGAACCCTGGAGTTCAGATGTTCACCAAGAGTAGTGACAAATTCTCCTGTGTGAGTATGGTTTCCCCTCTCTTAATCATTCCGCGGTGTTTGTTCTTAATCTAAAGTAACTATTTGACAAAGCTGTACATTGTGGTAAGCTAAGGGCAAAAGTTCTCCAATCACGCTGCTCGTGTTTATGTAATGATAGTAGCGTGAGATTAACTTCAATGATGGTACCGGTTACATGAATATTGTTAGCGTACCGAGGGGGACTCCAATAATGCTACTCTTGCTTACATCCTTTGAGTTACCAAAGAAAGTAGCCGATAGAAAAGAATAAAATGATACCCTTGAAAAATAGGGAAAAATCGGTTGCAAAATGATCAAATGAGAGGAAAGGAACCATATAGACGGTAGTTTTGAGATTGAAAGAGAAACTCATGTGTTCTTTGATCGATGTTCCCTTGGTGAGACCGCACTTAGATGCTTTAGGAAGTCGGTATGGTGAATTCGGATCACTTACTTGGATTGTAAAGTTTATCTGGGATAGTTGTTAAAATATGCGGGAAGTACAAGGTGGTTTCGATTCTGTCAGGTAAGTAGTGTGTGGTTTACAATGAGATTGATATGCAATGTTATGATGACGAATGAGTTCTTTTAAGTAGAATCTTCCTATTAGTCTTTTCTCTCTTTGCTTGAGGACAAGCAAGAAGCTAAGTCTGGGGGAATTGATATACCTCGTTTTTATCGGTTTGAAGCTCTTTAATTCGCATGTTTTCGAAGTCTTTATTTGCGTTTTAAAGTCTTTCCAGGTGAGTAAAAGGTTTATTTCGGGTTATGTCCATAGAGCATGGTTTGGGACAAATCAAAGCAGTTTATAGAATTTAAGCGATCAACCTCATAATCGATCAATCACTCCCCTCAGTGAGAGATGCGCTCGACCGGTTGATCGACCTCACTTCTCAAGATTGATCTATCACACCAACCTCAGAAGCATGCACTCAACCTGCTGATCAACCTCACATATCGATCAAAGCTATTCAAAGAATTATGCAACCGACCTGGAGATTAACCAAGTCCACTTGGAGATCGACCGATCATCCCCTTGAATGATTGATCCTCGAAGCTGCAGAAAATAAAACCTAATTTTCCCTATTTGTACCTACGGATTTTGGGACCTATAAAAGGGCCGTTTCCATTATTTTAGATGGACAATTTCGATTATGAGTTTTTAGTTTTCTTTAACCTTTGGGGAGAAGATCTTATCCTCCACAACATCAATGGAGAAGATTTATGAACCTTTTGTTATTTTAATTTAGTTTATCATTATGTTTCAATTCTTCTTCTTTGTTTGCTTCTTTTCTATCATGTCTGAGTAATTTATCATTCACGTTTAGGGATTTCTAGGGATTTAGGGATTCAATGAATTAGGGACAAATAGGGCCAGATCTTGTGTGTTCTCCGTCTATTGTTGTGTTTAATGCTTAGGTTAGACTGGCCACCTAGTCTATGATCGTTGGTTAGACTGGCCACCTAATATGGGATCTTAGGTTGTTTGACTCTCCAAAAGCTTGTTAGATGCCTGAATTAGCTTAGATGAGTAACTAGTCCTTAACCAACGACAGTTAATCCTAAGACTAGTTGTGGACATATTAGACCCAATCGATAATTTTGGTTTACATCTTTGAGACCAATGACAGTTAGGAGAACCAGAAAGATAAAAACTGTAGTAGGCACCACGACAGTGGGGTTTGCTAGAATTCTATGTTTAAGTCGAGAATTGGTTTAAAGCTCGTCCTGAATAGTTCCTGATTTCAATTCCATACTTCTTGATGAATTTTTGATGCATGATGCCTTTATTCATTAGCCTAAATTGAATGAGTTTCATGTCCTAGGATGGTGCTTGTGTTATGAATCCTATACTTGCTTGAACCTCTTGATATCCCTTAGATCAATTGCCTAACCCCAGACCCATTCGCTTTTAATCATTTGAATCTTATTCGTTTTGTTTGCTTTGCTTTCATTAAGTTATTAGTTTGAAATCTTATCAGAAAACCATCATCTATCTACTATAGCTTTAATCGACTCTTTGAAATCAGAGCGTGTGAATTCTATAATTTTTGTGGATGCGAACCTCAAGTGCTTCCAACAACTAATTGTTCATATGTTTTGTATTTATTTGGTTGTTGCAAAAGTGAGCGATCAACTCACACAAGGTAGCAAGTTAGTGGAAGACTACTTTCAGGAAATGGAGACACTAATTTTGCAAGCTGATATCTTAGAAGATCGTGAAGTGATTATGGCATGATTTCTCGGAGGACTGAACAGAGACATACAATATCAAGTAGAAATGCAAGACTTTGTGGTCTTATAAGAAATCCTAGATAAGGCCACCTAAATAGAACAACAATTGACAAGTGCTAGTTCCACTCTCTATTGACAAGTATGAAGATGAGATTCTCTATCACGTTTTACCGATGAAAGTTGGGCTTATACTCTTTTGGCACCCATGGCAATCAAATCGCAAAGCAATTCATGATGGAGACACCAATCATCTTTCATTTGATTTCAAAGGCAAAAAAAATCATTCTACTTCCCATGACTCTAAACAAGGTCTATAGATTAGCTACAACTTAAGAACAATCAAAGGGCAGAAAGAAGTCTAGTTTCTTGGTACACCATAGTGAGTTCAACATTGTTATAAATAAAGATCAGTATGTTCTTTTGTTTGTTTACAAAAAATTGCATACAACACTAACTAACTTTACACTAGTATTACCAAGTGAGATGATTCAATTACTGCAGGATTTTGCTAATGTTTTCTGAGAAGAAACTATAATGGGATTACCACCCAGGAATCGAGCACCAAATCAACTTTGTATCTAGGTTTACACTTCCAAACAGACTAGCATACAAAACCAACCTCAAGGAAACAAACGAAATCCATGAATAAGTTGATGAACTGATGAAGAAATGTTTTATTCAAGAGAGCATGAGCCATTTCGATGTATCTGCATTGTCGGTTCTAGAAAAGGAGGGTTCCTCGTAGATTGATGTTTACTGCAGAGCCATAAACAATAATACAATGTAGTATCGACACCCTATTCCTCGACTAGATGACATGCTAGATTAGTTGCATGGTTCTAGTCATTTTTCTAAAATTGATCTTAAGAGTGGTTACCACGAGATTAGAATTAAAAAGGGTTGATGTATGGAAAATGAAATTTAAAACTAAACATGGGCTTTATGAGTGGTTGGTTATGTTGTTTGGTATCACTAAAGCACTTAGAACCTTCATAAGGTTTATGAATCATGTTCTTAGAGCTTACAAAGGTGTGTTTGTGGTAGTTTACTTCGATGACTTTTGGACTTACAGTACGAGCATGGCTGAGTATTTAAGACATGTCAAGTTGATACTAGAGGTCCTTAAGAAGGAACAATTGTTTACAAATTTGAAGAAATGCTCTTTTTGTACATATAACCTTGTGTTCCTAGGTTTTGTGATCAGTGCAGATGGAACTAAAATAGATGAGGAATATGTGAACGCAATCAAATATTGGCCTAGTCCTACAACCGTGGGTGAAGTATGGAGCTTCCACGATCTAGCAGATTTTTACAGGAGGTTTGCTAAGGACTTCGGTACCATTGCTACGCCACTCAGAGAAATTATCAAAGAGGAGGTTGGCTTTTAAATGGGAATTACCACAGGAGAAATCGTCCCAAAGCTTGAAGGAGAAGCTTATTAGTGCACCTATTCTTGTATTACTTGATTTTACTAGGACGTTTGAAATGAAATTTAATGTTTCATGCACTAGCATTGGCGCAATTCTCAAGCAGGATAAGAAGCCGATATAGTCTATTTCAGAAAAACACTTAGTGGATCCACCTTGAATTACCCAACCTATGATAAGGAGCACTATGCTCCTATTTCCTCATTTTAACAACGACAATACCATATGTGGCCAAAGGAGTTCCTTATCCGCATTGATCATGAATCACTCAAGCAGTTAAGAGGAAAACAAAAGATTAATAAGATGCATGCTTGGTGGGTAGAGTTCATTGAAACCATACCCTATGTCATTATGCACTAGCAATGTAAGGAAAGCATGGTGGCAGATGCACTCTCTCAAAAGTATATCTATGCTTGCCTTATTTGTTGCAAAGGATTGAATTGATTCTTCTTTATTGAATTTAAGCTGGTAATTTAGGGGAGTGAAATGCATTGACTATTTTCCTCTCTTAAGCTTAACTTGATCAATTAAGTTGTACATCCCTCTCTTTAATAAATTTGGATCGTCGAGTGGATATGATGCCTCCAAAATGAACCATGAGTGAGCATACATCCGTACACCTTTGCGTTTTATGGTTGGATAAAGCAACTAGGACGGTGCATAAACCTGTAACGTCTCACATCTGCGGAAATCCACCTACCTATCTCTGTAAAAATAATAGGAACTAGGGGTGTGCGTAAACTCTCACACTTGTAGAAACAACCTCAAGAATCTTACAATAAAGGCATAGAAAATTTGAAAAAAAAAATAGAGAGGGAGCCAGGGCAAAAGGTAGAACTTAAAGTCTTGTTAAGTTTAAGAAAGTTGATTAATACCCCCTTTAGAAGATTTCACCCTTAGAAATAAGGAGTCATTTCGGGAACTTAGAAATTGGATTAAGCATAGGGCATTTACGGTTTGGATGCTAAGCTTGGATGTGAGTACATTGTGGTTTCTCTTCGAGGATATGTTTATATGTAGATCACAATCTTTGGCTTGATGAATGGTTTGTTTTGAGAAGATATTACCATTGTTTTCAAATCTTTCCTTTTGTTTTTGTCATTTGCTTGGTTGAGCATAAGCAAAGGTAAATATGGGGGATTTAATATGCATCATTTTAGTTAGATTTTCATACATGTGTTAATGCATTCTTCATCATTTAGGAGACATATTCATTCACATTTTGATCTATTCCCGAATTTTGAGTCCTTTTAGGTTAACTGGATCCATCATTAGAGGTGTGAGGTCAACATGCGGTAGGATGTCAGAAGGTCAACCTCAAGCCGCATGCACACATGGTTTTGAAACATGGGACATCAACCTTAGGATAAACGTGGTGGGCTCAACCTCGGGTCCTTCATCTCAAAATTCTCAAGAAAGCACTGCATCGACTTCTGACCTAACGTGGAAAACTTGACCTTAGCTCATTCCGCATGAAAACCCTCTGTTGTCAGGACGCCAACCACACACTCGACCATACGAGCTCCACCTCTGGGCTGCTGAGATTCAACTCTTTTGGGAAGCACAACGTTGACCAACAACCCAACGCTTGAAGCCCAACTATGGTCTATTATGCACAAAACCTTAAGAAAACCTACGGCCTCGATCTCATAGTCGACGATAAGAGCTTGAAGACACACACACAACATACCACACTTTCTGGATGCATGGGATATCAACCACAAGCCCGACCCAGTGAGCTCGACTTCACAAATACACACCTTTTTTAAGTTAGTCCGACCTGATTTTTTTCACGTATACCTGAATATTGTTAATACATGAAAACCCTAACGTTTGAGGGTTTAGAAAATCTTCCCATAAAATTTTAGCCACTTAAGAAAATTTTTTAGAGAGAGTTTGATCTCTGGATCATTCTCATCTATCCATTGAAGCTATTTATGCTTATTCTTATCTTTTTCATTATAAATATCTTTGTTTTTTTTTGGAGTTTCTTTGTTGTTATGTGTGAGTAGTCTTTTCATGGGTTATAGTATCCCTGGGCATTTGGTTCAGCTCGGTTCTTTTGGTTTTTGATTCTTTCAATTTTCGAAAAATGATAGCCAATGGGTATCAAAAAAAATTCGGTTCAATTCAGTTCGGTTCAGTTTTGGTTCTGCTTCTTTTGGTTTTTGAAATTTGGTAACCAATGGATACCAATTAAATGTTGGTTTGGTTCCGGTTCAAGTAATTCTATTTAATTTTATTCAAAAAATAAAACACACCAAACCAGAGATTAATTAGAAAAAAATTCAATTTTCTAGATTTTTAGTAATTATAATTCAAATTAATTAAAAATTTTAGATTTATAATTACAATCTTAAATATTTAGATTATTAAATACTTTTTAAAAATTATTTTTAAATATATAATTGTATTTTGGTTCTTTCGTTAACTATTCAATTCTTAGTTCGGTTCCGGTTCTTTTGGTTCTCAAATTTTTGAATATTTAGCCAGTTTTGGTTTGCTTTGGTTCCTTTTTTTGTTAGGTTTGGTTTGGTTTTTCGATTTTGGTTATTATGCCCAGGGCTAGGTTAAAGGTTTGGTAGATCTTATGGTTTTGATTATTGGCTTTTGAAGTTAGGTTGCTAGATTATTAGAGTTCCTTCATCTAAGGTGTTCTTAAAGCTAGATTTAACTTGGTCATTTTAATCTAGTTGCTAGGAATAATATAGCTCTGCAGATGTTTGATAAAATTCCTAAATGAATTTTTATGATTTTTTCTTCTCTAGCCATTGAGATATGAAATTAGGTGATTAGTGGACTGAATGAACCTGTTTGATAATGCTGATTCACCATTTTATCGACAAATGAGAGTTTAGCATGTTGAATGATTGGGAAAGGAACCAATGCCATGAAAGTGGTAGATTTAATTGTGTGTTTCATGTCCTATGATGAACTTTATTTGTTTATCATTAGTTGAGTTATTTCCCTTTGATCATTTTTCTTACGCAAAACCCATTTCTTTAAATCGATTGTCTTTAGTTTAATCATCATTCTGTTTTTCTAGTTCTCTTTAAATTGCTTACTTTATGCTTGTTCTTGCTTTGTGTGATTCCTGTTTGAGTTCAAGTAGTCTTTCATTCAAAACCGTAATTGATTACTGTAGCTTAAGTTTAATTCATATAGTTATATTATGTTAGTTCTAAATTCTCTGTGGATTCGACACTCAAGTGCTTGCAATGATTTTTTTGCATTTGTTGTATTATTCCATCTGTATTTTATTCAGTGTTAAAAGCAACCATAAAAGATTTCCGCCAATTGATCTTCAGTTCGGGTGAAACACAGAAGGGTTACTCCTTATATAATTTGACACAATTTGTTGCAACCCACTTCTATATGCTTTCTTTGTTAATGGAAGATGGAGTTGGATGCTATGTGGATAACGGCTTGATTACCAAAATGCATTGTGATTGTATTGGAATGCTCAATTCCAAGGTCTTTGAGTAATGTCTTGAGCGAAGTGAGATTGCTTGTTAGATTCCTCTTCGCCCGCTACTAGGAATCAACACTTTGGCAAGATAACACTTTTTTCTTTTTAGTTTTCAAAGTCACCAAATTGCCTCTAAAAAATATGCAATACCAAGTTGTTGACTTTCAATAACCCACAAGGTTTTGAGACGAAGCTTAACCTAAGTCTCGGCTAAGAACAACAATGATCTATGTTTCATCCTTTAAAATGTGGCCCAATCTGTGTCACAATACCCAAAGATCTCTGTGCTTTCATTATTGCCCATCCAAATACCACGACCAGAAGTCCGTTTAAACTATGGAAGTAAATGTTCCACCATATTGCACCGATAGACTATGGGCTCTTTCATGTTTTGGCTGACCTTATTGATGGTAAAACAAATATCAAGTCGTGTGTTGGTCTAGTAAATAAAGTTACATGATGGGCTGGTGGTATTGTGGTGCATCCTTGTACGGTTGATCATCCTTCTCCCACTTTTGATTGAACATGTAGCCATATTTTAGAGGAGTCTTAGCCAGCATGGAACCTAGTTTTGCTGTCTCATTCAAAAGGTCAAGCATGTATTTCCATTGGCAAAGGAATAGGCCTTCCGGAAAATGACATTCTCAATATCAATTAAATACTTTACCTGATGTCACAAAGTTTTAACCCAATGAGTCTACTGTAAGTGTACACCAATGTAGTAGTAGTACTTAGGGATCGAATCCACGAAGAACCAAGTTTACACTTTCGATTATTCAACTCTAATTCAAGATATACCAATAAGATAACTCAAGTGAAAGACTAACAACTTAACGGTTTTCAAATATGATAACAGCCATCATGTATCAGGTATTCATCAGAAAGTAAGAATCAAACCAGGGAAAATATTCAAGAACTTATTAAGTACAATTCTCGACTTGAACATAAAAGTCTAACTACCCCACTATCGTGGTATCTATTACTCTATCTAACAAGCTAGAGATCCTAACTATTGTCGGTTCTAGATTGTAAATAGGCTTTAACAAATTGGTTGAATTATCCACAATTAATCCTAACAATCAACTATCGTTTGTTAAGTTCAATTGCTCATCGATACTAGTTCAGGAGTTTAACAAGCTTTTAGAATGTAAACAACCTAAGATCATAGATTAGGTGATCAAGCTAATGTAAGCATTGCACACAAGTATAGATGGAGGATTTATGATCATTGAATCCTATTCAATACCCAATTAAGTTGTTAGTCTTAGTAGGGTCGAGGACTGATCGATCAAAGAGTTTATCAATCAATCAATATTGAGTTCTCGGTATCTCAAAGGCCTTGGTCGATTGACTGATCGCACACAACTCTCAGTGGCAAGCATAATCGATCGATCATGAAGTGTGGGTTGATCAATGGATCGAGCGCAGCTCTCAGTGAGGAGAGTGATCGATCGATCAAGAGATGCAAGTCGATCAAGGGGCAAGTGCAGCTCTCAGTGAAGAGAGTGAACCATGCTCCAAGGGTTCTAGATCGATCGCTAATCTTCTGCTGAAATTCTAAAAATTGCTCTGATTCGTCCTGATCCATGCTCGAAGGGTATAATCCGAATTTAACCTGTTTTCCCCCTGAAAAGACTCTAAAATGTAGCAATCGTTCTGAAAACATGCAAATTAATGAGTTCAGAACAGCAAAAATGAGGTATATCAATTCCCCCAGACTTAGCTTCTTGCTTGTCCTCAAGCAAAGAAATAAAAGACATAACAGAAAGATTCCACTGAAAGGAACTCATTCGTCATAAGAACATTACATATCAATTCCATAGTAAACCTCACAATACTTATATGTAAGAATCGAGACCGCCTTGTACTTTCCCTAGACTTAACAACTATCCTAGCTGAACTCCACAATCCAAATTAGAAATCCGAATTCACCGTACCAACCTTCTAGAATATCTAAGTGTGGTCTCATCAAGGGAAAATGATCAAAGGACACATGGACTCTTCTTCAATCAATATCCGAACACAATACATTCTTCTATATGGTTCCTTTCCTCTCATTTCTTTCACTTTGCAGCCGATTTTTCCCTACTTACCTAGGGTATCATTTTATGTTTTTTATCGGCTACACAATCAGTTTCTCCCTACTTACCTAGGGTATCATTTTTTTTATAGGCTGCATAACCAGTTTCTCCCTACTTACCTAGGGTATCATTGTAATTTTTTACTGGTTGGTTCTTTAGCAACTAAAAGAGTGAAAGCAAGAGTAACGTCATTGGATTTTTTGATCCTCATCTTACTACATTACATCCATCTTTGTTTTTATTAGATCTTCAGTGATAACACAATTCAGCATAAAACGATGATGAAAGGGGAACCATACTCACATGGAATAGTTTTTCGGGACTGAAGAGAGGAATCTGATCCGATGCATACCAAGCCCTTTGACAGGAAGATTATGTCCAGTTATGGGTGAAGTTGGCATGAAATCCTTTGAATACTGAGATGAATTTGGGTAGTGCTTAGATGTTGTTCACCCTCTATGTTTTCCAATAGTCGATCGATTCATGAAAAATACAAATCGATGGTACTTAGTTCATGGTATGCAATAATCCTTGAAAATCATAGTTCCAAAAAATTAGTTTTTACACTCAAAAAGACAGCAAATAACAGAAAATGTCTGAAAGATTGGAGCTAAATAAGAAAAACAAAATAGAAAAAGGTGTTAGTTACAGAAAGTGACCTCTCCCATACTTACTTTACACCGTCGTGGTGTGTAAATAAGCCTAAAGAAAGCACGAATTATGCTTAAAAATAAACATAAAAATAAATCAAGTTCATAACAAAAATAAAAAGATAAAAGTGAGAAGTGTCATAGAGCTACTAGGGATTCTGACACTTACGGTCTCATGCGGCACGACGCTATGTGGCAAACGGCAATCCAAAGGCTAATCGTCCTCACCCTCTGATCCCTCAGCAAACAAACGTTTAGCAATGTCAGGTCTTCATGCTTGAGCTCCCGTACTGGTCTCAGGTCTATTTTCTATAGGTGTGCTCAGACAGATAGCAACAGGAATCTTCCTCAACACATCCCAAAGTCATCTCCTCATCGAATGCTTTTTCTTCTCATTCTCATAATGCCAACGCCTACACTCTCTATCAGTGAAATCAAAAGAAAACAGTGGTACATCAAACTCCTCACTGTACTCTGGAAAATATACTCAAGAGTCTGAGCGACGTTGGGCTGCGGTGCTGGGGGCATAGAAGCTGCAACAGCTCGTCTCTGAGAAGTTCGGTGCTGGACCTGCTGTGGCACAGTATCGACCTTGGCAATATCTGGATGAGTGAGGGGAGGCTTGAATATGACATTCTCTCGGTAGGTGAGTGATAAAAGAATTTTTGCGATTTCTTTCTCTTAAATCATTGAATGGGGTAAGTTAAGGGAATGTCAAACCAATACTCAGAATAGCTCACTAGCAGTCTATCTATAACCACGTCCTAGTTCAAGATAATCTAAACATTAGGTCACAATGATAGATCTTAATTAAACTAAATTACCAAACTAGCACGAAGGAAAAAATAGGCTAAAGACAAAATTAAAGCAGAACATTGAACAGTAAAACAGAGAAATAAACTATAAAACAGAGTGCTATTGGAATTTATAGTTCAGCAATTGAGAAAGGAGGATCTAAAGGATTGGGAGGTTGATCGGCAATTAACTCGGTGATCCCCCTCGCCAGATTTCTCTTGAGCGATCTCTAGACTAGGGAATCAATTAGATAAACCCGCTCTCACGGAGGGGATCTCAATCCACATTGGCTGCTCCATTCGGCTCTTGCCGCGATCTCACCGAACCGGATGCATAAAGCTCAGACCATGTTGTCTAATGACCGATCTCCATGCTAGATCTTTTTTCGGCGGATCAAGCCATCTCTAGTATGGATCGGGCTTTCATTTCTGTTAGCGCTAGCTTTCGGTCATGACCCGATTCAGATCTCAGCTGATCAAGAAGAGATAAGCCTTAAGCTCATTCATACTATAAGAGATCAGCGTTATCGATTGGCTAGCTCGACGAGGGAATCATCGATTTCACCTCTGAACTCCCCATCCTCGAGATCCAAATGGATGTACTCGCTCCTCATTTTGAGAGGGATGAGGAATGGGGTAGATTCCGATGACATAATAAAAGAAGAAAAGCTAAAACACAAGAATAGAAAAATAAAGTAAGCAATTATTTACTAAGTCATTCCATTATCAACCATTAAAGAGTAAACAAACCTTAAAGTAAGCTTAAAATGAAAATGGCATAAAAGATAGAGTTTTTTTGGCTAAAAAACCAGATCATTATTGTTGATGTATGAAGCTTCCAAAACGCAGCAGTCTTGATAGATAT